>NC_046138.1:648952-701452 GCF_010993605.1 Petromyzon marinus | reverse complement strand
AGCAGCAGCACCTATACACAGACAAAGATCCCCCGTGTAGCCTCTAACAGGCTGTAGGGGCAAGTGCTGGTAGCGAGTAGCAGCAGCGCCTATACACAGACAAAGATCCCCCGTGTAGCCTCTAACAGACTGTAGGGGCAAGTGCTGTTAGCGAGTAGCAGCAGCACCTATACACAGACAAAGATCCCCCGTGTAGCCTCTAACAGACTGTAGGGGCAAGTGCTGTTAGCGAGTAGCAGCAGCACCTATACACAGACAAAGATCCCCCGTGTAGCCTCTAACAGGCTGTAGGGGCAAGTGCTGTTAGCGAGCAGCAGCAGCAGCACCTATAGAGGCCGGCATGGCACACGAGGGGGTGGGTGGCCAGAACCACGCCCGGCCGCCTTTGTCTCCCCAGTGGCACACACACAAGACAAAGATCCTTCACACACACAGACACACATTCTACAGCACACATACACACACACTGTACAGACACACAAATACCAGACACACGTACACACCAGAGACACACACGCAGACACACACACAGACACACACACACAGACACACACACAGACACACACACACTAACACACAGACACAGACAGACACACACTAACACACACTGACACACACACAGACACACACACACACACAGACACACACACAGACACACACAGACACACACAGACAGACACACAGACACACACAGACACAGACACACACAGACACACACACACAGACACACAGACAGACACACACACAGACAGACACACAGACACAGACAGACACACAGACAGAGACGAGGCTGTTTACCGATGGTCCTCAGGCGGACGCTCCAGGACAATGGATGGCGGTGGTGGTGGTGCAGCTGCTGAGAGTCTTGGAGCAGGAGCAGAAACACCGGCTTGATGGAGTGTCACCCACCACACACACTCACAATAATAATGATGATGTTGTGATTATTATAACCTTGATTTAAATATCTCCCGTAAGGACAGCGTGCACACAAAGAACAACACAATGGTGTGTTACATCACCACTGTGGTCACCACCACCATCATCATCACCATCATCAGCGATGTTGATGTTGTTGGTGTTGTTACGAAACTACAAGATGATGATGATGCGTTAATGTTTTCACTGTCATCATCGTAACAGCGTTCTATATCCACCCCCCCTAGGAAATAAATAAATAATGCTTAATTATTTTTTATTTTTTTAAATTACAAATTAATTAGAACACCCCCTCTCCCTCTTCTCTCCCCCCCCATCAATTCCGCATAAATATCATTTTTTTTTAAAAATCCACTAAGCGAAATAAAACAAAAATTTCGTGCTGGCGACCGGCGATGTAGGAAAAATAATTAAATAAAGATTGCGGTGTTTTTTAAAAATTATAAAAAAAGATATAAAATAAATAAATTAAGGTAGCCCGCCCGCGAACGTCCAGAGGCTTAGCAAGACGACGGTTCGAGCGATGTACCCACTGCAGTAGCCGCAGTCTTAGACGCGGCACCACCACCAGCTGCTGCTGTAGCTACCGCAGCAGCAGCAGCACCACCCCCTGTCAATGTGGGGGGAGGGGTGGGGGGAGGGGTGGTGGGGGGAGGGGTGGTGGTGGGGGGAGAGTGGGTGGGGAGTAGTGGGGGGAGAGTGGGTGGAGCGTAGTGGCGGGAGAGTGGGTGGGGGGTAGTGGGTGGAGAGTGGGTGAGTGGGTGTGAGTGAGTGGGGTGGGTGGAGGGTAGTGGGTGGGTGGGGGTGGGTGATGGGGGGTAGTGGGTGGGGGTAGTGGGTGGGGTAGTGGGGGGGTAGTGGGTGGGTCCAGACGGATGCACACCAGGGAGGTATGAGTGGCGAGAGAGAGAAAACTGATGAATGATGCGAGGTGGGAGAGAGAGGAGGGGGAGGAGGAGGGAGGGAGAGAGGAGGAGGAGGGAGAGAGGAGGGGGAGGAGGAGGGAGAGAGGAGGGGGAGGAGGAGGAGGGGGGGAGGAGGAGGGAGAGAGGAGGTGGAGGAGGGAGAGAGGAGGTGGAGGAGGGAGAGAGGAGGGGGAGGAGGAGGAGGAGGGGGAGGAGGTGGAGGGAGAGAGGAGGGGGAGGAGGTGGAGGGAGAGAGGAGGGAGGAGGAGGGAGAGAGGAGGGGGAGGAGGGAGAAGGGGGAGGGAGGCGTGAGGGTGACATCATCTCTCCACCGACCCACTTCTCTCCAAGCCTCCCATTGGCTGACTAACAATAGCTGAGAAAAGCGTGGGGAGAGACGCGGTGTCCCTGAAATTATTATATAACGTCATCATTATTATTCATTGTCGGTGATGGAGGTGGTGATGGTGGTGGTGATGGTGGTGGGGGTGATGATGATGGTGGTGGTGATGATGATGGTGGTGGTGATGGTGATGATGATTGTGGTGATGGTGGTGGTGATGGTGGTGGTGATGGTGGTGGTGATAATGGTGGTGGTGATGATGGTGGTGGTGATGATGGTGGTGTTGATGGTTATTATGGTTATGATGGTGATGATCATGGTGGTGATGGTGATGGTGGTGATGATGGTGGTGGTGGTGATGATGGTGGTGGTGGTGATGGTGGTGGTGGTGGTGATAGTGGTGGTGGTGATGATGGTGGTGGTGGTGGTGGTGATGGTGATGATGGTGGTGGTGGTGATGGTGATGGTGGTGATGGTGGTGGTGATGGTGGTGATGGTGGTGGTGGTGATGGTGGTGGTGGTGATGGTGATGATGGTGGTGGTGATGATCATGGTGATGATGATGGTGATGATGGTGGTGGTAGTGGTAATGATGATGGTGGTGATGATGGTGGTGATGATGGTGATGGTGGTGATGGTGATGTTGGTGATGGTGAGGATGGTGATGATGGTGGTGATGATGGTGATGGTGGTGATGATGGTGATGGTGGTGATGATGGTGGTGGTGATGATGGTGATGGTGGTGATGATGGTGGTGGTGATGATGGTGGTGGTGATGATGGTGGTGGTGATGATGATGATGGTGATGATGGTGATGATGATGATGATGGTGGTGATGATGGTGGTGGTGGTAATGATGATGGTGGTGATGATGATGGTGGTGGCGATGGTGATGATCTTGATGATGGTGGTGATGGTGGAGATGATGGTGGTGGTGATGATGGTGGTGATGATGGTGGTGATGATGATGGTGGTGATGATGGTTGTGATGATGGTGATGATGGTGATGATGGTGATGGTGATGATGGTGTTGGTGGTGGTGATGATGGTGGTGATGATGGTGGTGATGATGATGATGGTGGTGGTGATGATGGTGATTATGGTGATGGTGGTGATGGTGATGGTGGTGATGATGGTGATGATGGTGGTGATGATGATGGTGGTGATGATGATGGTGGTGGTGATGATGGTGGTGATGGTGATGACGATGGTGGTGATGATGGTGGTGGTGATGGTGGTGGTGATGATGGTGGTGATGATGGTGATGATGGTGGTGATGATGGTGATGATGGTGGTGATGATGGTGGTGGTGATGATGGTGATGATGATGGTGGTAATGGTGATGATGGTGTTGATGATGGTGGTGGTGTTGATGCTGGTGATGATGGTGGTGATGATGATGATGATGTTGATGATGGTGGTGATGATGGTGATGATGGTGATGGTGGTGATGATGGTGGTGATGATGGTGATGGTGGTGATGGTGATAATGATGGTGATGATGATGGTGATGATGGTGGTGGTGATGATGGTGGTGATGATGGTGGTGATGATGATGGTGATCGTGGTGATGATGGTGGTGATGATGGTGGTGATGGTGGTGGTGATGATGGTGGTGATGGTGGTGGTGATGATGGTGGTGATGATGATTGTGATGGTGGTGGTGATGATGGTGGTGATGATGGTGATGATGGTGATGGTGATGATGGTGGTGATGATGGTGATGATGGTGATGGTGGTGGTGATGATGGTGGTGATGATGGTGGTGATGATGGTAGTGATGGTGGTGATGCTGGTGGTGATGATGGTGGTGATGGTGGTGGTGATGATGGTGGTGATGGTGGTGGTGATGATGGTGGTGATGATGATGGTGATGGTGGTGGTGATGATGGTGGTGATGATGGTGATGATGGTGATGGTGGTGGTGATGATGGTGGTGATGATGGTGGTGATGGTGGTGGTGGTGATGATGGTGATGGTGATGATGGTGGTGGTGATGATGGTCGTGATGATGGTGATGGTGATGATGGTGGTGGTGATGATGGTCGTGATGATGGTGATGATGGTGATGGTGGTGGTGGTGATGGTGGTGATGATGGTGGTGATGATGGTGGTGATGATGGTGATGATGATGGTGGTGATGATGGTGGTGGTGATGATGGTGGTGATGGTGGTGATGATGATGGTGATGATGGTGGTGATGATGATGGTGATGATGGTGATGGTGGTGATGATGGTGGTGATGGTGGTGATGATGGTGGTGATGATGGTGATGGTGGTGATGATGATGGTGATGATGGTGATGGTGGTGATGATGGTGGTGATGATGATGGTGGTGATGATGATGGTGGTGATGATGATGGTGATGGTGGTGATGGTGGTGGTGATGGTGGTGGTGATGATGGTGGTGATGATGATGGTGATCGTGGTGATGATGGTGATGATGGTGGTGGTGATGATGATGGTGGTGATGGTGATGGTGGTGATGATGGTGGTGATGGTGGTGATGATGGTGGTGATGATGGTGGTGATGATGGTGATGATGATGGTGGTGATGGTGGTGATGATTATGGTGATGATGATGATGGTGGTGATGGTGGTGATGATGATGGTGATGATGGTATTTGGTTAAGGAGCGGTGGTGCAGCGGTTAGCGCTCCGCCGTTCTCCCATCCCGGCGGTCCCCAAATTCTATTACCGCTCACGGCCTGCACCGGTGGGAGCGAGAATCTGAACCGGTCCTGGGCCACCCCTAGGTCGGCTCGGCCTCAAATGGAGTAGCTGCTGCTGCTGCGGTGGTGGTGTGTGGTGTGCGGTAGTGAACATCGCCAGCACTGGGGGAGAGACAAAGGCGGCCGGGCGTGGTGCTGGCCGCTCAGCCTGCTCGTGTGCCACAGCGCCCGGTAGCCTTCATGGAGAGCACTTGCCCCGACAGTCTGTTAAGGCTACACGGGGGATGTTTGTCTTTGGTGTTATTATTCGAATAATAATTCGTTGTTAAATTTCGATTTAAAGCTTTCGTGACTGCAAGGATTCATCTTCTTTGGTTCTTTCGGTAAAGTCACGCAGAATGAGAATAAAATAATAAATTGATAAATTAAAATAACACAATGATATTCTCACGACGTTTCGGCCACAACACAAGCGGCCTTCATCAGGTGAAGGGACGAGACTGTCTGGTAGGACAGAGCTGGAGTGATCTGAGCGTGGCTTTTTCACTCCAGCGCTGTCCTACCAGACAGTCTCGTCCCTTCACCCGATGAAGGCCGCTTGTGTTGTGGCCGAAACGTCGTGAGAATATCATTGTGTTATTTTATTTTATCAATTTATTATTTTATTCTCATTCTACGTGACTTTACCGAAAGAACCAAAGAAGATAATTCATTGTTGTTAATATGAACATTTTGATTATAATAAAAATTGGAAACAAGCTGAGATTAGGAGCACTCCCTTTAAGAGTGTGCTCCTAATCTCAGCTCGTTACCTGTATAAAAGACACCTGGGAGCCAGAAATCTTTTCGATTGAGAGGGGGTCAAATACTTGTTTTCCCTCATTAAAATGCAAATTAATTTATAAAAAAAATTTACATGCGTTTTTATGGATTTTGTTGTTGTTATTCTGTCTCTCACTGTTCAAATAAACCTACCATTAAAATTATAGACTGATAATTTCTTTGTCAGTGGGCAAACGTACAAAATCAGCAGAGGATCAAATACTTTTTTCCCTCACTGAAGCTCAATGGAACTGAGACCCATAGAGACACACAGAGACACATAGAGACCCACAGAGACACATAGAGACCTACAGAGAGATATAGAGACCCACAGAGACCCACAGAGACACATAGAGATACATAGAGACCCACAGAGACCCACAGGGACCCACAGAGACACACAGAGACCCATAGAGACCCATCGAGTCCCATAGAGACCCACAGAGACACATAGAGACCCATAGAGACCCACAGGCACATATAGAGACCCACAGAGACACATAGAGACCCACAGAGACACATAGAGACCCATAGAGACCCATCGAGTCCCATAGAGACCCACAGAGACACATAGAGACCCATAGAGACCCACAGGGACATATAGAGACCCACAGAGACACATAGAGACCCACAGAGACATACAGAGACGCATAGAGACCCATAGAGACCCACAGATACACACAGAGACACACAGAGACCCATAGAGACCCACAGAGACACACAGGGACCCACAGAGACCCACAGAGACACACAGAGACCCACAGAGACCCATAGAGACCCACAGAGACACACAGGGACCCACAGAGACCCACAAAGACACACAGAGACCCACAGAGACCCACAGAGACCCACAGAGACCCATAGAGACCCACAGAGACACACAGAGACCCACAGAGACCAACAGGGACACACAGAGACCCACAGAGAACCACAGAGATACACAGAGACCCACAGAGACCCACAGAGATACACAGAGACACATAGAGACCCACAGAGACACACAGAGACCCATCGAGTCCCATAGAGACCCACAGAGACACATAGAGACCCACATAGACCCACAGAGACACACAGAGACACACAGAGACCCACAGGGACATATAGAGACCCACAGAGACCAATAGAGACCCACAGAGACGCACAGAGACACACAGAGACCCACAGGGACCCACAGAGACCCACAGAGACTGACGCTCGACTTAAAAAACATATTGCTCATCGCAAATCGCAATATCTGTCAGGGTAAAAATTGGGATATCTCCCCACCGGCCCTCTCCCCCCCAAAATCGCTCAGTCCCCAGGCCTGGCGAACATTATGATGGATGAGCACAGCTTCTCCGTTGGGTGGGCTGCGTCCACAGCACGCAGCCCGGATCATCAGGCACTGACCAGAGGACACCACAACCACGAATCATCGCCTGGCCGATGGGGGAGTCTCTCGCACACGCTGCTGTCTGGACTGTAGCTTGCACGCTGCTGTCTGTACTGTAGCTTGCACGCTGTCTGTCTGTACTGTAGTTTGCACGCTGTCTGTACTGTAGCTTGCACGCTGTCTGTCTGTACTGTAGCTTGCACGCTGTCTGTAGCTTGCACGCTGTCTGTACTGTAGCTTTCACGCTGTCTGTACTGTAACTTGCACGCTGTCTGTACTGTAGCTTGCACGCTGTCTGTACTGTAGCTTGCACGCTGTCTGTACTGTAGCTTGCACGCTGTCTGTAGCTTGCACGCTGTCTGTACTGTAGCTTGCACGCTGTACTGTAGCTTGCACGCTGTCTGTACTGTAGCTTGCACGCTGTCTGTACTGTAGCTTGCACGCTGCTGTCTGTACTGTAGCTTGCACGCTGTCTGTACTGTAGCTTGCACGCTGTCTGTAGCTTGCACGCTGTACTGTAGCTTGCACGCTGTCTGTACTGTAGCTTGCACGCTGTCTGTACTGTAGCTAGCACGCTGTCTGTACTGTAGCTTGCACGCTGTCTGTAGCTTGCACGCTGTCTGTACTGTAGCTTGCACGCTGTCTGTAGCTTGCACGCTGTCTGTACTGTAGCTTGCACGCTGTCTGTAGCTTGCACGCTGTCTGTACTGTAGCTTGCAAGCTGTCTGTACTGTAGCTAGCACGCTGTCTGTACTGTAGCTAGCACGCTGTCTGTACTGTAGCTTGCACGCTGTCTGTACTGTAGCTTGCAAGCTGTCTGTACTGTAGCTAGCACGCTGTCTGTACTGTAGCTTGCAAGCTGTCTGTACTGTAGCTAGCACGCTGTCTGTACTGTAGCTTGCACGCTGTCTGTACTGTAGCTTGCACGCTGTCTGTACTGTAGCTTGCACGCTGTCTGTAGCTTGCACGCTGTCTGTACTGTAGCTTGCACGCTGTCTGTACTGTAGCTTGCATGCTGTCTGTACTGTAGTTTGCACGCTGTCTGTACTGTAGCTTGCAAGCTGTCTGTACTGTAGCTTGCACGCTGTCTGTACTGTAGCTTGCATGCTGTCTGTAGCTTGCACGCTGTCTGTACTGTAGCTTGCACGCTGTCTGTACTGTAGCTTGCACGCTGTCTGTAGCTTGCACGCTGTCTGTAGCTAGCACGCTGTCTGTACTGTAGCTTGCATGCTGTCTGTACTGTAGCTTGCACGCTGTCTGTACTGTAGCTTGCACGCTGTCTGTACTGTAGCTTGCATGCTGTCTGTACTGTAGCTTGCACGCTGTCTGTAGCTTGCACGCTGTACTGTAGCTTGCACGCTGTCTGTACTGAAGCTTGCACGCTGTCTGTACTGTAGCTTGCACGCTGTCTGTACTGTAGCTTGCATGCTGTCTGTAGCTTGCACGCTGTCTGTACTGTAGCTTGCACGCTGTCTGTACTGTAGCTAGCACGCTGTCTGTACTGTAGCTTGCACGCTGTCTGTACTGTAGCTTGCACGCTGTCTGTACTGTAGCTTGCACGCTGTCTGTAGCTTGCACGCTGTCTGTACTGTAGCTTGCACGCTGTCTGTACTGTAGCTAGCACGCTGTCTGTAGCTTGCACGCTGTCTGTACTGTAGCTTGCACGCTGTCTGTAGCTTGCACGCTGTCTGTACTGTAGCTTGCACGCTGTCTGTACTGTAGCTTGCACGCTCTCTGTAGCTTGCACGCTGTCTGGACTGTAGCTTGCACGCTGTCTGTAGCTTGCACGCTGTCTGTAGCTTGCATGCTGTACTGTAGCTTGCACGGTGTCTGTACTGTAGCTTGCACGCTGTCTGTACTGTAGCTTCCATGCTGTACTGTAGCTTGCACGCTGTCTGTAGCTAGCACGCTGTCTGTACTGTAGCTTGCACGCTGTCTGTACTGTAGCTAGCACGCTGTCTGTACTGTAGCTTGCACGCTGTCTGTACTGTAGCTTGCACGCTGTCTGTAGCTTGCATGCTGTCTGTACTGTAGCTTGCACGCTGTCTGTACTGTAGCTTGCATGCTGTCTGTAGCTTGCACGCTGTCTGTACTGTAGCTTGCACGCTGTCTGTACTGTAGCTTGCACGCTGTCTGTACTGTAGCTTACACGCTGTCTGTACTGTAGCTTGCACGCTGTCTGTAGCTTGCACGCTGTCTGTACTGTAGCTTGCATGCTGTCTGTAGCTTGCACGCTGTCTGTACTGTAGCTTGCATGCTGTCTGTACTGTAGCTTGCACGCTGTCTGTACTGTAGCTTGCATGCTGTCTGTACTGTAGCTTGCACGCTGTCTGTACTGTAGCTAGCACGCTGTCTGTACTGTAGCTAGCACGCTGTCTGTACTGTAGCTTGCACGCTGTCTGTACTGTAGCTTGCACGCTGTCTGTAGCTTGCTCGCTGTCTGTACTGTAGCTTGCACGCTGTCTGTAGCTTGCACGCTGTCTGTAGCTTGCACGCTGTCTGTACTGTAGCTTGCACGCTGTCTGTAGCTTGCACGCTGTCTGTAGCTTGCACGCTGTCTGTACTGTAGCTTGCACGCTGTCTGTACTGTAGCTTGCATGCTGTCTGTACTGTAGCTTGCACGCTGTCTGTAGCTTGCACGCTGTACTGTAGCTTGCACGCTGTCTGTAGCTTGCACGCTGTCTGTACTGTAGCTTGCACGCTGTCTGTAGCTTGCACGCTGTCTGTACTGTAGTTTGCACGCTGTCTGTAGCTTACACGCTGTCTGTACTGTAGCTTGCACGCTGTCTGTAGCTTGCATGCTGTCTGTACTGTAGCTTGCACGCTGTCTGTAGCTTGCACGCTGTCTGTACTGTAGCTTGCACGCTGTCTGTAGCTTGCACGCTGTCTGTACTGTAGCTTGCACGCTGTCTGTAGCTTGCATGCTGTCTGTACTGTAGCTTGCACGCTGTCTGTAGCTTGCATGCTGTCTGTAATTCAAGTGAAACCTGAGTCTGTTAGTGCCTAGAATTCAAGTGAATCTTGAGTCTGTTAGTGTCTAGAATTTAAGTGAATCTTGAGTCTGTGAGTGCCTAGATTTCAAGTTAAACCTTAGTCTATCAGTGCCCAGAATTCAAGTGAATATTGAGTCTGTTAGTGCCTAGAATTCAAGTGGATCTTGAGTCTGTTAGTGCCTAGAATTCAAATGAAACCTGAGTCTGTTAGTGCCTAGAATCCAAGTGAATCTTGAGTCTGTTAGTGCCTAGAATCCAAGTGAATCTTCAGTCTGTTAGTGCCTAGAATTCAAGTGAATCTTGAGTATGTTAGTGCCTAGAATTCAACTGAATCTTGAGTCTATTAGTGCCTAGAATTCAAATGAATCTTGAGTCTTTTAGTGCCTAGAATTCAAATGAATCTTGAGTCTTTTAGTGCCTATAATTCAAGTGAATCTTGAGTCTGTTAGTGCCTAGAATTCAAGTGAATCTTGAGTCTATTAGTGCCTAGAATTCAAGTGAATCTTGAGTCTGTTAGTGCCTAGAATTCAAATGAAACCTAAGTATGTTAGTGCCTAGAATTCAAGTGAATCCTGAGTCTGTTAGTGCCTAGAATTCAAATGAATCTTGAGTCTGTTAGTGCCTAGAATTCAAGTGAATCTGGAGTCTGTCTATGCCTAGAATTCAAATGAATCTTGAGTCTGTCTATGCCTAGAATTCAAATGAATCTTGAGTCTATTAGTGCCTAGAATTCAAGTGAATCTTGAGTCTGTTAGTGCCTAGAATTCAAGTGAATCTTGAGTTTGTCTATGCCTAGAATTCAAGTGAATCTTGAGTCTGTTAGCGCCTAGAATTCAAGTGAATCTTGAGTCTGTTAGTGCCTAGAATTCAAATGAAACCTGAGTCTGTTAGTGCCTAGAATTCAAGTGAATCTTGAGTCTGTCTATGCCTAGAATTCAAGTGAATCTTGAGTCTGTTAGCGCCTAGAATTCAAGTGAATCTTGAGTCTGTTAGTGCCTAGAATTCAAATGAAACCTGAGTCTGTTAGTGCCTACAATTCAAGTGAATCTTGAGTCTGTTAGTGCCTAGAATTCAAGTGAATCTTGAGTCTGTTAGTGCCTAGAATTCAAATGAAACCTGAGTCTGTTAGTGCCTAGAATTCAAGTGAATCTTGAGTCTGTTAGTGCCTAGAATTCAAGTGAATCTTGAGTCTGTTAGTGCCTAGAATTCAAATGAAACCTGAGTCTGTTAGTGCCTAGAATTCAAGTGAATCTTGAGTCTGTTAGTGCGTAGAATTCAAGGGAAACCTGAGTCTTTTAGTGCATAGAATTCAAGTGAATCTTGAGTCTAGTAGTGCCTAGAATTCAAGTGAATCTTGAGTCTGTTAGTGCCTAGAATTCAAATGAGTGGGACGACCCCTTTTTATTTATTTGCTTCCAGAAATGAGGTGACCCGCGGGTCGTGTCCACGTGGTTCATCGCCCGGACAGCTTCCACGGACAGCTCCCACGGACAGCTCCCACAAACAGCTCCCACAAACACGTTTTGTACGTGGTGTCGCTGAGAAACTTGTGGGGTTTTTTTTATCGTTTGATGGAGTGTTTGACGGCAAATCTGATTAAAACGAGACGCGTTATTTTTATCTCTCATTGTTTTTGAGATATTTTGGGATTCAAGCGTTTTTGCACGGAAAACAAAGCCGCATTTTATGACGTTCACATCTGAATAATTCTAAAAATGGTCAAAGATAGGATTAGCTTCCCCTCCTACGCTATTAAGTTAATTAATTTTTGTTCTAATAAAAGAACGGAATCTTTCAATTGCGAAGTTGACTCGAGTCGTCGACGTTTTTGAGTGTTTCTTTTATTGCGGAAAGATATAAATGTTCTAAAGTTAGTTGTTTGTGGTCTGATCGAAGGTACAAATTGTTAACAATAAATCACATCAGGTGAATTGTTATATTTATTGACAAGCTTTTGCCCGCAGAATACGGCCTTTTGTTGGACCAGTTAAAGACAAAATCGAAACACGTTCGAGATGGCTTGCCCGGTCGATCGACTTTGAGCCGGCCCGTTGAGCGAAATCGATAACAAATCAGCAATCGATTTATGAGCCACAGCGGGAGTCGTAATCGGCGGTGTAGAGACTCCAAATCTAGCAGCGCTCGTCACCGTCAATAATCGGCGGTGTAGAGACTCCAAATCTAGCAGCGCTCGTCACTGGTATAGTAATCGGCGGTGTAGAGACTCCAAATCTAGCAGCGCTCGTCACTGTTATTGTAATCGGCGGTGTAGAGACTCCAAATGTAGCAGCGCTCGTCACCGTCAGTAATCGGCGGTGTAGAGACTCCAAATCTAGCAGCGCTCATCACTGTCAGTAATCGGCGGTGTAGAGACCCCAAATCTAGCAGCGCTCGTCACCGTCAGTAATCGGCGGTGTAGAGACTCCAAATCTAGCAGCGCTCGTCACCGTTAGTAATCGGCGGTGTAGAGACTCCAAATCTAGCAGCGCTCGTCACCGTCAGTAATCGGCGGTGTAGAGACTCCAAATCTAGCAGCGCTCGTCAATGTCTGTAATCGGCGGTGTAGAGACTCCAAAATCTAGCAGCGCTCGTCACTGTCCGTAATCGGCGGTGTAGAGACTCCAAGTCTAGCAGCGCTAGTCGCTGTTATAGTAATCGGCGGTGTAGAGACTCCAAATCTAGCAGCGCTCGTCACTGTCGGTAATCGGCGGTGTAGATAGTGATGATGGTGAAAGTGATGGTGGTGAAAGTGATGATGGTGAAAGTGATGGTGGTGGTGATGGTGAAAGTGGTGGTGGTGAAAGTGATGGTGGTGAAAGTGATGGTGGTGAAGGTGATGGTGGTGAAGGTGATGGTGGTGAAAGTGATGGTGGTGAAAGTGATGGTGGTGAAAGTGATGGTGGTGAAAGTGATGATGGTGAAAGTGATGGTGGTGGTGATGGTGAAAGTGGTGGTGGTGAAAGTGATGGTGGTGAAAGTGATGGTGGTGAAAGTGATGGTGGTGAAGGTGATGGTGGTGAAGGTGATGGTGGTGAAAGTGATGGTGGTGAAAGTGATGGTGGTGAAAGTGATGGTGGTGAAAGTGGTGGTGGTGATGGTGAAAGTGATGATGGTGGTGATGGTGAAAGTGATGGTGGTGAAAGTGATGGTGGTGAAAGTGATGGTGGTGAAAGTGGTGGTGGTGGTGATGGTGAAAGTGATGGTGGTGAAAGTGATGATGGTGAAAGTGGTGATGGTGAAAGTGATGGTGGTGGTTGTGGTGAAAGTGATGGTGGTGGTGAAAGTGATGATGGTGAAAGTGATGATGGTGAAAGTAATGGTGGTGAAAGTGATGGTGGTGGTGAAAGTGATGGTGGTGAAAGTGATGGTGGTGAAGGTGATGGTGGTGAAGGTGATGGTGGTGAAAGTGATGATGGTGAAAGTGATGGTGGTGAAAGTGATGATGGTGAAAGTGATGGTGGTGGTGATGGTGAAAGTGGTGGTGGTGAAAGTGATGGTGGTGAAAGTGATGGTGGTGAAGGTGATGGTGGTGAAGGTGATGGTGGTGAAAGTGGTGGTGGTGAAAGTGATGGTGGTGAAAGTGGTGGTGGTGGTGATGGTGAAAGTGATGATGGTGGTGATGGTGAAAGTGATGGTGGTGAAAGTGATGGTGGTGAAAGTGATGGTGGTGAAAGTGGTGGTGGTGATGGTGAAAGTGATGGTGGTGAAAGTGATGATGGTGAAAGTGGTGATGGTGAAAGTGATGGTGGTGGTTGTGGTGAAAGTGATGGTGGTGGTGAAAGTGATGATGGTGAAAGTGATGATGGTGAAAGTAATGGTGGTGAAAGTGATGGTGGTGGTGAAAGTGATGGTGGTGAAAGTGATGGTGGTGAAGGTGATGGTGGTGAAGGTGATGGTGGTGAAAGTGATGATGGTGAAAGTGATGGTGGTGAAAGTGATGGTGGTGGTGAAAGTGATGGTGGTGAAAGTGATGGTGGTGAAAGTGATGGTGGTGAAAGTGATGGTGGTGAAAGTGATGGTGGTGAAAGTAATGGTGGTGAAAGTGATGGTGGTGGTGAAAGTGATGGTGGTGAAAGTGATGGTGGTGAAGGTGATGATGGTGAAAGTGATGGTGGTGAAAGTGGTGGTGGTGGTGATGGTGAAAGTGATGATGGTGGTGATGGTGAAAGTGATGGTGGTGAAAGTGATGGTGGTGAAAGTGATGGTGGTGAAAGTGGTGGTGGTGGTGATGGTGAAGTGATGGTGGTGAAAGTGATGATGGTGAAAGTGATGGTGGTGAAAGTGATGGTGGTGGTGATGGTGAAAGTGATGGTGGTGAAAGTGATGGTGGTGAAAGTGATGGTGGTGAAAGTGATGATGGTGGTGATGGTGAAAGTGATGGTGGTGAAAGTGATGGTGGTGGTGAAAGTGATGGTGGTGAAAGTGATGGTGGTGAAAGTGATGGTGGTGGTGATGGTGGTGAAAGTGATGACGGTGAAAGTGATGATGGTGAAAGTGATGGTGGTGAAAGTGATGATGGTGAAAGTGATGGTGGTGGTGATGGTGAAAGTGATGATGGTGAAAGTGATGGTGGTGAAAGTGATGGTGGTGAAAGTGATGATGGTGGTGATGGTGAAAGTGATGGTGGTGAAAGTGATGGTGGTGAAAGTGATGATGGTGAAAGTGGTGGTGATGGTGAAAGTGATGGTGGTGAAAGTGGTGATGGTGGTGATGGTGAAAGTGATGGTGGTGAAAGTAATGGTGGTGAAAGTGATGGTGGTGAAAGTGGTGATGGTGGTGATGGTGAAAGTGATGATGGTGAAAGTGATGGTGGTGAAAGTGATGATGGTGGTGATGGTGAAAGTGATGATGGTGAAAGTGATGATGGTGAAAGTGATGGTGGTGAAGGTGATGGTGGTGAAGGTGATGGTGGTGAAAGTAATGGTGGTGAAAGTGATGGTGGTGAAAGTGATGATGGTGAAAGTGGTGATGGTGGTGAAAGTGATGATGGTGGTGATGGTGAAAGTGATGATGGTGAAAGTGATGGTGGTGAAAGTGATGATGGTGGTGATGGTGAAAGTGATGGTGGTGAAAGTGATGATGGTGAAAGTGATGGTGGTGGTGATGGTGAAAGTGATGATGGTGAAAGTGATGATGGTGGTGATGGTGAAAGTGATGGTGGTGAAAGTGATGGTGGTGAAAGTGATGGTGGTGAAAGTGATGGTGGTGAAAGTGATGATGGTGAAAGTGATGATGGTGAAAGTGATGGTGGTGGTGATGGTGAAAGTGATGATGGTGAAAGTGATGGTGGTGGTGATGGTGATGATGGTGAAAGTGATGGTGGTGGTGATGGTGAAAGTGATGATGGTGAAAGTGATGATGGTGGTGATGGTGAAAGTGATGATGGTGAAAGTGATGGTGGTGGTGATGGTGGTGGTGATGGTGGTGGTGATGGTGGTGAAAGTGATGATGGTGGTGATGGTGAAAGTGATGGTGGTGAAAGTGATGGTGGTGAAAGTGATGATGGTGGTGATGGTGAAAGTGATGGTGGTGAAAGTGATGATGGTGAAAGTGATGGTGGTGGTGATGGTGAAAGTGATGATGGTGAAAGTGATGATGGTGGTGATGGTGAAAGTGATGGTGGTGAAAGTGATGGTGGTGAAAGTGATGGTGGTGAAAGTGATGGTGGTGAAAGTGATGATGGTGAAAGTGATGATGGTGAAAGTGATGGTGGTGGTGATGGTGAAAGTGATGATGGTGAAAGTGATGGTGGTGGTGATGGTGATGATGGTGAAAGTGATGGTGGTGGTGATGGTGAAAGTGATGATGGTGAAAGTGATGATGGTGGTGATGGTGAAAGTGATGATGGTGAAAGTGATGGTGGTGGTGATGGTGGTGGTGATGGTGGTGGTGATGGTGGTGAAAGTGATGATGGTGGTGATGGTGAAAGTGATGGTGGTGAAAGTGATGGTGGTGAAAGTGATGGTGGTGAAAGTGATGGTGGTGAAAGTGATGATGGTGAAAGTGATGATGGTGAAAGTGATGGTGGTGGTGATGGTGAAAGTGATGATGGTGAAAGTGATGGTGGTGGTGATGGTGAAAGTGATGATGGTGAAAGTGATGGTGGTGGTGATGGTGAAAGTGATGATGGTGAAAGTGATGATGGTGGTGATGGTGGTGGTGATGGTGGTGGTGATGGTGGTGAAAGTGATGATGGTGGTGATGGTGAAAGTGATGGTGGTGATGGTGGTGGTGATGGTGAAAGTGATGATGGTGAAAGTGATGATGGTGGTGATGGTGAAAGTGATGATGGTGAAAGTGATGATGGTGAAAGTGGTGATGGTGAAAGTGATGGTGGTGGTGATGGTGAAAGTGGTGATGGTGAAAGTGATGATGGTGAAAGTGATGGTGGTGGTGATGGTGAAAGTGGTGAAAGTGATGGTGGTGAAAGTGATGGTGGTGAAAGTGATGATGGTGGTGATGGTGAAAGTGGTGATGGTGAAAGTGATGGTGGTGAAAGTAATGATGGTGAAAGTGATGATGGTGAAAGTGATGATGATTATGGAAGTGACGGTGATGGTAGCGATCATGATGATGATGGAGATGATGTTAGTAGTGGTGGTGATGTTGGTGATGGAGGCGATGACGGTGATAGTGGTGATGATGATAACGGTGATGATAGTGATGATGATGTTGATGATGTTGGTGATGGTGTTTGTTTAAATGGTAATGATGGTGATAGTGATGATGATGATGATGGTAACAGTGGTGATGGTGGTGATGTTGGTACATTCCAGGAGAAATAGTGACGAGAGTTATACTCCCTGCAGGGTGGGGGATGGTGGAGGATGGGGGATGGAGGATGGGGAATGGAGGAGGATGGAGGAGGATCGGGGAGGGTGGAGGATGGGGGAAAGAGGGTGGAAGAGGATGAGGAGGATGGTGGAGGATGGGGGATGGAGGATGGGGAATGGGGGATGGAGGAGGATGGGGGAGGGTGGAGGATGGGGGAAAGAGGGTGGAGGAGGATGAGGAGGATGGTGGAGGATGGGGGATGGAGGATGGGGAATGGGGGATGGAGGAGGATGGGGGAGGGTGGAGGATGGGGGAAAGAGGGTGGAGGATGGGGGATGGAGGATGGGGAATGGAGGATGGAGGAGGATGGGGGAGGGTGGAGGATGGGGGAAAGAGGGTGGAGGATGGGGGATGGAGGATGGGGAATGGAGGATGGAGGAGGATGGGGGAGGGTGGAGGATGGGGGAAAGAGGGTGGAGGAGGAGGATGGTGGAGGATGGTGGGGGATGGGGGATGGAGGATGGAGGAGGATGGTGGATGGAGGATGGTGGATGGAGGATGGTGGATGGAGGATGGTGGATGGAGGATGGTGGATGGTGGATGGTGGAGGATGGTGGAGGATGTTGGAGGATGGGGGATGGAGGAGGATGGTGGATGGAAGATGGTGGAGGGTGGTGGATGGAGGATGGTGGAGGATGGGGGATGGAGGAGGATGGTGGAGGATGGTGGAGGGTGGGGGATGGAGGATGGTGGAAGATGGTGGAGGGTGGGGGATGGAGGATGGTGGAGGATGGGGGATGGTGGAGGATGGTGGAGGGTGGGGAAGGATGAGGAGGATGGTGGAGGATGGAGGAGGATGGTGGAGGATGGGGGATGGAGGATGGTGGAGGAGGGTGGGGGAGGATGACGAGGATGGAGGATCTTGGAGGATGGTGGAGGGTGGGGGAGGGTGTAGTGGCAACTTTTCGTTATGCGTGGGAGTGTTGCCTGTAGCTAGCAGGGGCAGGAACGCACTGTGTGTGTGGTGATGGTGGTGATGATAGTGATGGTGGTGATGGTAGTGATGGTGATGATGGTGGTGATGGTGATGCCCCCCACCCACTCACCCTCTTGTGAGCCCCCTTGCCAGGCCTTCATCAGCTGCTGCTGCTGCTACTCGCTACAGCACTCGTCCCGTCACAGGGCGCTTGAGGCTACACGGGGGACCTTTGTCTTTGGTGGTGAGCGGTGGCGCAGTGGTTAGCGCCGTTGTGACTTTGGTGAGTGTTGTGAGCATGGTGAGTGTGGCGAGTGTAGTGAGTGTGGTGACTTTGGTGAGTGTGGTGAGTGTTGTGAGTGTGGTGAGTGTGGTGAGTGTTGTGACTTTGGTGAGTGTGGTTAGTGTGGTGAGTGTTGTGAGTGTGGTGAGTGTGGTGAATTTGGTGAGTGTGGTGACTTTGGTGAGTGTGGTGAGTGTGGTGAGTGTGGTGACTTTGGTGAGTTTGGTGAGTGTTGTGAGTGTGGTGACTTTGGTGAGTTTGGTGACTTTGGTGAGTGTGGTGATTTTGGTGAGTGTGGTGACTTTGGTGAGTTTGGTGAGTTTGGTGAGTGTGGTGAGTGTGGTGATTTTGGTGAGTGTGGTGAGTGTGGTGAGTGTGGTGACTTTGGTGAGTTTGGTGAGTGTTGTGAGTGTGGTGACTTTGGTGAGTTTGGTGACTTTGGTGAGTGTGGTTAGTGTGGTGAGTGTTGTGAGTGTGGTGAGTGTGGTGAATTTGGTGAGTGTGGTGACTTTGGTGAGTGTGGTGAGTGTGGTGAGTGTGGTGACTTTGGTGAGTTTGGTGAGTGTTGTGAGTGTGGTGACTTTGGTGAGTTTGGTGACTTTGGTGAGTGTGGTGATTTTGGTGAGTGTGGTGACTTTGGTGAGTTTGGTGAGTGTGGTGAGTGTGGTGATTTTGGTGAGTGTGGTGAGTGCGGTGATTTTGGTGAGTGTGGTGAGTGTGGTGAGTGAGTGTGGTTAGTGAGTGTGGTGAGTGTGGTGACGTTGGTGAGTGTGGTGAGTGTGGTGACTTTGGTGAGTGTGGTGAGTGTGGTGAGTGTGGTGACTTTGGTGAGTGTGGTGAGTGTAGTGAGTGTGGTGTCTTTGGTGACTTTGGTGAGTGTGGTGAGTGTGGTGAGTGTGGTGACTTTGGTGAGTGTGGTGAGTGTTGTGAGTGTGGTGACTTTGGTGAGTGTGTTGAGTGTAGTGAGTGAGTGTGGTGGTGAGTGTGGTGATTGTGGTGAGTGTGGTGACTATGGTAAGTGTGGTGAGTGTGGTGAGTGTGGTGAGTGAGTGTGGTGAGTGAGTGTGGTGAGTGTGGTGAGTAAGTGTGGTGAGTGTGGTGAGTGAGCGTGGTGTCACGTGAACCGCTCACAACCTTATCGGCAACCCACTCCTTCTCGTCCGACGTTCCATTCCTCCAGGCGACAGCAGGCGCCGTGGGGGATACCCGAAGCCTTTGATGCCACCACCACCACCATCACCACCACCATCATCATCACCACCACCACCATCACCACCACCACCACCATCACCACCACCACCATCACCACCACCATCATCATCACCACCACCATCACCACCACCACCACCATCACCACCATCACCACCACCACCATCACCACCACCACCACCATCATCACCACTACCACCACCATCACCACCATCACCACCACCATCACCATCATCACCACCATCACCATGGCCTCAAGCTGTCTTCAGCAGTCCTCACGACCCCTATGCTAGTATCTACATCACCACCGTAATGGTCGCCTTTGGCTCCTTGCTTCTCGCAGTCATGGTGAGTTGGAAAGTTATCGACACGGTCACGATATTGTTTTTTTTATTGATTTGAAAGCCTTATGCAGGAAGTTTTTATTTATTTATCTTAACCAGGCCTAACGCCCCCCACTCAGCTGACGTGTAGAAGCTCTCTCCGTCAGAAGCACCACCTGGCAATCACGAACGATAGCGCAATGGAACTGAGACCCACAGAGACACACAGAGACACATAGAGATACATAGAGACCCACAGAGACCCACAGAGACACATAAAGACCCACAGAGACACTTAGAGATACATAGAGACCCATAGAAACCCACAAAGACCCACAGAGACACATAGAGACATAGAGAGACCCACAGAGACACATAGAGACTCATAGAGACCCACAGAGACACATAGAGACCCATAGAGACCCACAGAGACACTTAGAGATACACAGAGACCCACAGAGACACTTAGAGACCCATAGAGACCCACAGAGACACATAGAGACCCACAGAGACACATAGAGACACACAGAGACACATAGAGATACACAGAGACACATAGAGACCCCTAGAGACCCACAAAGACACATAGAGACCCACAGAGACCCATAGAGACATACAGAGACACATTGAGATACACAGAGACACATAGAGATACACAGAGACATATAGAGACCCATAGAGACACATAGAGACCCACAGAGACACACAGAGACCCACAGAGACCTATAGTCATAGAGACCTATACTAAAACTCTAAACTCAGCTGACGTGTAGGAGCTCTCTCCGTCAGAAGCACCACCTGGCAATCATGAAAGATATCGCAATGGAACTGAGACCTACAGAGACACACAGAGACACTTAGAGATACACAGAGACCCACAGAGACCCACAGAGAAAGTATAGAGACTCAGAGAGACCCACAGAGACCCATAGAGATACACAGAGACCCATAGAGACCCACAGATACAAATAGAGACCCACAGAGACACACACAGACAGTTAGAGATACACAGAGACACATAGAGACCCACAGAGACCCATAGAGACACATAGAGACATATAGAGACACACAGAGACACATAGAGACCCATACAGAGCCATAGACACCCACAGAGACACATAGAGACCCACAGAGACCCATAGAGACACGTAGAGACATGTAGAGACACACAGAGACACACAGAGATACATCGAGACCCATAGAGACCCATAGAGACCCACAGAGACACATAGAGACCCGCAGAGACCCACAGAGACACATCAAGACCCAGAGAGACCGACAGAGACACTTAGAGATACACAGAGACCCATAGAGACCCACAGAGACATATAGAGACCCAGAGAGACGCACAGAGACACATAGAGATACACAGAGACCCATAGAGACACATAGAGACCCACAGAGACCCACAGAGACCCATAGAGACACACAGAGACCCACAGAGACCCATAGAGACCCATAGAGACCCACAGAGACCCACAGAGACAGATAGAGACCCATAGAGACACATGGAGACCCACAGACACACAGAGACATATAGAAACCCATAGAGACCCAAAGTGACCTACAGAAACCCATAGAGACCCACAGAGACTCACAGAGACACATAGAGACCCATAGAGACCCACAGAGACCCACAGAGACACACAGAGACACATAAAGAACCACAGAGACCCATCGAGACCCACAGAGACACATAGAGACCCATAGAGACACACAGAGACCCATAGAGACACAGAGAGACCCATAGAGACCCACAGAGACCCACAGAGACCCACATAGACACATAAAGACCCACAGAGACCCACAGAGACACATAGAGACCCACAGAGACACACAGAGATAGACAGGGACACACAGAGACCCATGGAGACCCACATAGACACATAGAGACCCAAAGAGGCCCATAGTGAGGCACAGAGACCCACAGAGACCCACAGAGACATATAGAGACCCATAGAGACATATAGAGACCCATAGAGACCCACAGAGACACATAGAGACCCATAGAGACATACAGAGACCCATAGAGACCCAAAGTGACCTACAGAAACCCATAGAGACCCACAGAGACGCACAGAGACACATAGAGCCCCACAGAGACCCACAGTGACATATAGAGACCCATAGAGACCCACAGAGACCCACAGAGACCGACATAGACACATAGAGACCCACAGAGACCCATAGAGACCCACAGACACCCATAGAGATCCACAGAGACCCATAGAGAACCACAGAGACTCACAAAGACACATAGAGACCAATAGAGACCCACAGAGATGCATAGAGGCTCACAGAGACCCACAGAGACCCATAGAGAAACACAGTGATACATAGAGACCCACAGAGATACATAGAGACCCAGAGAGACGCACAGAGCACCCAAAGAGAACCACAGAGACCCATGGAGACCCATAGAGTCCCACAGAGATACATAGAGATCCACAGAGACCGACAGAGACACATAGAGACCCATAGAGACCCACAGAGACACAGAAAGACCCACAGAGACCCACAGAGACCCATAGAGACCCACAGAGACCCACAGAGACACACATAGACACATAAAGAACCACAGAGACCCATAGAGACCCACATACACTCATAGAGACCCACAGAGACCCAGATAGACCCATAGCGACCGACAGTGACACACAGTGACACAAAGAGACCCATAGAGACCCATAGAGACACATCGAGACCCACAGAGACACATAGAGACCCACAGAGAACCACAGTGACCATCAGAAACCTATAGAGACCCATAGAGACACACAGAGACCCATAGAGACACACAGAGACCCGAGAGACCTATAGAGACACATAGAGACCCACAGAGACACACTGAGACAGACAGAGACACACAGAGACCCATCGAGACCCATGTAGACACATAGAGATCCAAAGAGGCCCATAGAGACCCATAGAGACCCACAGAGACACATTGAGGCCCACAGAGACCCACAGAGACGGACAGAGACCCACAGAGACCCATAGAGACCCAAAGTGACCTACAGAAACCCATAGAGACCCGCAGAGACTCACAGAGACACATAGAGCCCCACAGAGACCCACAGAGACCCATAGAGACCCACAGTGACCCACAGAGACCCACAGTGACCCACAGAGACCCACAGAGACCCACAGTGACCCACAGAGACCCACAGTGACCCACAGAGACCCACAGTGACCCACAGAGACCCACAGTGACCCACAGAGACCCACAGAGACCCACAGTGACCCACTGAGACGCATAGAGACCCACAGTGACCCATAGAGACCCACAATGACCCATAGAGTCCCACAGTGACCCACAGTGACCCACAGTGACCCACAGAGACACATAGAGACACACACTGAAGCTAATCTATTTTCATGTAATCAGCTGTAAGTCCCCACTGAACTGTGGATAGTTTTTTTTTTTACAAGTGACCACGTGGCCATCACACGTGATAGCTGCTCAAACAAGTGACGGCCTAACGTCATCATCATCATCATCGTGGTCGTGTTGTTGTGTGAATGTCTAGCGGCAGTCAAATCCTCTGAACGCGTGGCGATGTTTATTATAAATGTGGAGGGGAAAAACCGGAGACAGATCCACGCGAACTCGGCCAGAGAGAGAGAGAGACACTCAGACTCCACATCTACAGCAGCAGGCATTGTGAGGGTAGGGGTAGAACCTACGACCTCCTGTACACCTAGCGAGGTAGTCAACATCTCATAGCCACCGTGATGATGATGATGAGAGAGAGAGACACTCAGACTCCACATCTACAGCAGCAGCAGGCATCGTGAAGATCGGGGTAGAACCCACGACCTCCTGTGTACTAAGCGATGGTGGTGATGATGGTTATGATGATTATGATGATAATGATGATGGTGATAGTGATGATGGTGATGATGATGGTGATGATGATGGTGATGATGGTGGCGATGATGGTGATCATGATGATGGTGATCATGATGATGGTGGGGATGATGATGGTGAAAATGATGGTGATGATGGTGGCGATGATGATGGTGATGATGATGATGATGGTGCTGATGATGCTGATGATTATTATGATGACGGTGATGATGATAGTGATGATGATGGTGATGATGGTGATGATGGTGATGATGATAATGATGATGGTGATGATGATGGTGGTGATGATGGTGATGATGGTGGTGATGATGGTGATGATGATGATGATAGTGGTGATGATGGTCGTGATGGTGATGATGATGGTGGTGATGATGATGATGGTGGTGATGATGATAATGATGATGGTGATGATGATGGTGGTAATGATGGTGATGATGATGGTAATGATGGTGATGATGATGGTGGTGATGATGGTGATGGTGATGATGATGGTCATGATGGTGATAATGATGATGATGGTGATGATGATGATGGTGATGATGATGATGGTGATGATGATGATGGTCATGATGGTGGTGATGATGGTGATGATGATGGTGATGGTCATCATCATCACCATCATCATCACCATCATCACAATCATCATCATCACCATCATCACCACCATCATCACCACCATCACCACCATCACCATCATCATCATCACCACCACCACCATCATCACCATCACCACCATCATCATCACCATCACCACCACCATCACCATCATCATCACCACCATCATCATCACCATCACCACCATCATCATCACCATCACCACCACCATCACCATCATCATCACCACCATCATCATCACCACCATCGGTGTCTGGACCCTAGAACTTACCCCTAACTCCCCCCGTCCACCCCTCCCCTCCACCCCTCCCCTCCACCCCCTCCCCACTCCACCCCTCCCCTCCACCCCCTCCCCACTCCACCCCTCCCCTCCACCCCTCCCCACCCCCCCACCCCTCCCCCCCACCCCCCGTGTCTGCAGGTGAACTCCATCCGCAGCCGCAAGGTGCAAGCCCTGGGCAGCTCGCACCGCCACAACAACAACCACCACAACAACCACAACAACCACAACAACCACAACAACCACAACAACAACCACCACCACCACAACCACCACCACAACGGCCTGGCGCTGGTGATAAGCAACCCTGCACTAGCAGCTGCTGGTGGAGTTAGTGGTGGTGGTGGTGGTGGAGTTGGTCGTGGTGGTGGTGGTGGTGGAGTTTGTGGTGGTGGTGGAGTTGGTGGTGGTGGTGGTGGAGTTGGTCGTGGTGGAGTTGGTGGTGGTGGTGGAGTTGGTGGTGGAGTTGGTGGTGGTGGAGTTTGTGGTGGTGGTGGAGTTGGTGGTGGTGGTGGAGTTGGTGGTGGTGGTGGAGTTGGTGGTGGAGTTGGTGGTGGTGGAGTTTGTGGTGGTGGTGGAGTTGGTGGTGGTGGTGGAGTTGGTCGTGGTGGAGTTGGTGGTGGTGGTGGTGGAGTTTGTGGTGGTGGTGGAGTTGGTGGTGGTGGTGGTGGTGGAGTTGGTCGTGGTGGAGTTGGTGGTGGTGGTGGAGTTGGTCGTGGTGGAGTTGGTGGTGGACTTTGTGGTGGTGGTGGAGTTGGTGGTGGTGGTGGTGGAGTTGGTCGTGGTGAAGTTGGTGGTGGTGGAGTTTGTGGTGGTGGTGGAGTTGGTGGTGGTGGTGTAGTTGGAGCAGTTAATGGTGGTGGTGGAGTTAGTTGTGGTGGTGGAGTTAGTTGTGGTGGTGGTGGAGTTAGTGGTGGTGGTGGTGGTGGAGTTAGTTGTGGTGGTGGTGGAGGTAACGGTGGAGGTGGTGGTGGTGATGGTGGAGTTGGTGGTGGTGGAGGTGGTGGTGGATTTGGTGACGTCAGTGGTGGTGGTGTTGGTCGGGGAGTTGGTGGTGGTGATGGTGGTGGTGGAGTTGGTGGTGGAGTTGGTGGTGGTGATGGTGATGGTGGAGGAAGCCCCTAACCTGCTGCTGCTGATGATGAATCTCCTGCTGCTGATGATGCTGCTGATGGTGCTGATGATGAATCTCCTGCTGCTGATGATGCTGCTGATGATGCTGATGATGATGAATCTCCTGCTGCTGATGATGCTGCTGATGCTGATGATGAATCCCCTGCTGCTGATGATGATACTGTTGATAACGATGATGAATCTCCTACTGATGATGATGATACTGTTGAATACGATGATTAATCTCCTACTGATGATGATGATACTGTTGATAACGATGATGCATCTCCTACTGATGATGATGATACTGTTGATAACGATGATGATGCTGCTGCTGATTCTAATGCTGCTGTTGCTGCTGATTGTAAGTTAAGACGACTCAGCAGGGCCTTGTCCAGTCACGATCTCCGATTGGACGGTGCGGTGATGATGATCGTGACGATCCCCATGGGCTCTCTCTCTCAATATCTCTCAATATCTTTCTCTCAATATCTCTCAATATCTATCTGTCTATCTCTCTCAATATCTCAATATCTCTCTCAATATATTTCAACATCTCTCAATATCTCTCAACATATCTCAATATCTCTCTCAATCTCTCTCTCAATATATCTCAATATCTCTCAATATCTTTCTCAATATCTCTCAATTTCTCTCAATATCTATCTCTCAATAGCTCTCTCAATATCTCTCAATATATATCTCTCAATATCTCTCAATATCTCTCCAAATATCTCTCAATATATCTCTCAATATCTATCTCTCAATAGCTCTCTCAATATCTCTCAATATATATCTCAATATCTCTCATTATCTCTCCAAATATATCTCTCAATATCTCTCAATATCTCTCTCAAAATCTCTCATTGTCTCTCAACATCTCTCTCAATAACTCTCAACATCTCTCTCAATAACTCGCAACATCTCTCTCAGTGTCTATCATTCTCTCAATATCTCTCTCATTATCAAGCACTCTCTAAATATCTCTCTCAATATCTCTCTCAATATCTCAATATCTTTCTCGATATCTCTCTCAATTTCTCTCAATATCTATCTCTCAATAGCTCTCTCAATATCTCTCTATATATCTCTCTCAATATCTCTCAATATCTCTCCAAATATCTCTCAATATCTCTCAATATATCTCTCAATATCTCTCAATATCTCTCTCAATATCTCTCTCAATATTTCTCAATATCTTTCTCTCAATATCTCAATATCTATCTCAATGGCTCTCTCAATATCTCTCTATATATATCTCTCAATATCTCTCTCAATATCTCTCATTATCTCTCCAAATATCTCTCTCAGTATCTCTCTCAAAATCTCTAATTGTCTCTCAACATCTCTCTCAATATCTCTCAACATCTCTCTCAGTGTCTATCACTCTCTCAATATCTCTCTCATTATCAAGCACTCTCTAAACATCTCTCTCTCAATATCTCTCTCAATATCTCTCAATCTCTCTCAATATCTCTCTCAATATCTCTCAATATCTAACGCTATCTCTCTATCTCTCTCTTTCTCTCTATCTCAAGCTATCTCTCTCTCTATCTCAAGCTATCTCTCAAACTCTCTCTATATCTCTCTCTATCTCTCTCTCAATGTCACACACGTGACACGTGACGTTGTAAACGTGACGTGTGCCACATGACACGTGACGTGTGCCACGTGCCACGTGACACGTGTGACACGTGTGACACGTGACACGTGTGACACGTGTGACACGTGACACGTGTGCCACGTGATGTGTGACACGTGACACGTGACGTGAGGCACGTGACGTGTGACGTGTGCCACGTGACGCGTGACGTGTGCCACGTGACACGTGTGACACGTGTGCCACGTGACACGTGAGACACGTGTACCACGTGACGTGTGAGACACGTGACGCGTGACGTGTGACACGTGACGCGTGACGTGTGACACGTGACACGTGCGTGTGACGCGTGACGTGTGACGCGTGACGTGTGACACGTGACGTGTGACACGTGACGTGTGACACGTGACACGTGTCACGTGTTCGCGCGCCTGCGTTTCGGCGCTGCTGCGCTGCTGCCACTGTGGGATCGAATGAAAGGGGTTGGTGGAACACGCACGGACCGTCGGGAGATGATTCATTCCCTCGTTCAAAACCACTTGAATCCGAAATATCTCCACAAACAATAAAGGATGAGAACCCGATGGGTTTCTTTGATTCGATTTTCCGTCTCACGCTCTATCAAACCAAGGCCTTAGCCGTCAAGTCAACATTGGGGGGCCCAAATCTTCCCCCCACCCCCCCCCCACCCCACCCCCAGAAAAAATATCTACATTTGAAAACGAATTTCCTATTTTTTTACATTATGAGACCTCCTTTGCCAGTAACAAGGTATAGTAATAGGTTTTACCCTTTTAACTGGCACAAAAAACCTATTCCTATATCTTGTTACTGGCAAAGGAGGTCTCATAATGTAAATGCTCACCCCGAGCCCTCAATACTCTGATGGTGCGCTGTTTTTGAGTTGTACGCCTTTTGGCGTCTTCTGGTCCAACACCAGTGGAGACTTAAGGGCTCTAAGAAAAGCCGTCTCGGGTGTGGACCAATCAATTTCAAGGACAGTGCCAATATTATTATCAGAGTTGTCTTTTTTGTTTGCATTTTGACTGCTTGTGTTGTGGTCATTGCAAACATGATGCCTTGAATAAAGGTGTCAGTTTTTGTGCCAGTTAAAAGTGTAAAACCTATTCCTATATCTTGTTACTGGCAAAGGAGGTCTCATAATGTTAATGCTCACCCCGAGCCCTCAATACTCTGATAGTGCGCTGTTTTTGAGTTGTACGCCTTTTGGCGTCTTCTGGTCCAACACCAGTGTGAGACTTAAGGGCTCTAAGAAAAGCCGTCTCGGGTGTGGACCAATCAATTTCAAGGACAGTGCCAATATTATTATCAGAGTTGTCTCTTTTGTTTGCATTTGACTGCTTGTGTTGTGGTTATTGCAAACATGATGCCTTGAATAAAGGTGTCAGTTTTTGTGCCAGTTAAAAGGGTAAAACTTATTACTATGAATTTCCTATTCTTGGTTCTTTCGGTAAAGTCACGTAGAAGGGAAACAATAAAATAATAAAAATATAAAAATAATTTATTATTATATTTCGATTTAAAGCTTTCGTGACTGCAAGGATTCATCTTCTTTGGTTTCTTTCGGTGAAGTCACCACCACGTGGAATGAGAATCAAGTAAATAAAATAAAACGATAAAATTCTCGCGACGTTTCGTGAGAATTTTTATCGCAGCGTTCATTGTGGCTCTGTCGTCCCGACAGGTCTGTTCCTGTCACCTGAAGAAGGCCACTTGTGTTGTGGCCGAAACGTCGCGAGAATTTGATTGTTTTATTTCATTATTTCATTCTCATTCTACGTGGTGGTGACTTTACCGAAAGAACCAAAGAAGATGAATTTATTTTTATTTTATTGTTTCCCTTCTACGCGGTGGTGACTTTACCGAAAGAACCAAGAATATGAATCCATGCAGTCACGAAAGCTTTAAATAAAAGAAAAAAACTAATTTCCCGTCCAAAATAATAACAATAAAATCACTAACAAGTGGGATGGACATTTTATTTTATTTTTTACAATAATTTCGAAGAGTGTTATTGTATTTACATTGCTCTGTTTTGACCTTTTTGTTTTACCATTCCCTGTTTCATTGAATGTAATGGCAGAGATTAGGGATTAATAATGAACAACCATAACCACAATCATATGAACAGAAATCTACGCATGACATTGACTTTTCCAAGACAGAGGATCTCTGCAAGCCATCTGGCTACCATGAGAGATCCGTTCATGAGGCTATCCACATATACAAGCACGGAGACAATTTCAACCGAGAAGATGGATTCTGGCTTAGCAATCATTGGAAGGATTTGATAAACCATTTCGGGTCTTAATTGATTGTTCACGCTTACGGTGGCTTTCAGACAGCATACATTAATTTTTCATCTCCCCCCTCCTCTTTTCAGAACATAGATGGACTCGTCCTTCTAAATAAACTGCCAAATCGCTGCGCGTGGCGCTGACGTTTTTTAAATAAATAAATGCGCCGTTTATAAATAAATAAATTAATGCGAACCGACACACCTGATGACGACCGTTTGTGTGATGGTCGAAACGTCGTGAGAATTTTTGTATTGTTTTATATATATTTTATTATTTTATTGTTTCCCTTCAACGTGACTTTACCGAAAGAGCTAAGAATATGAATACAGATATTGTGGCCAAGGTTTAGCAAACAGTTATTTTTATTTGCATAGCATAGCAATTATTACTTTTTACAGCGATATATTTGGTGGGGGGGGGGGGGGGGGGGGGGGAGGAGGGACATTTTGAGCATATTTGAATATTAAGGGGGATATGTCCCCCCCAAATATATATCATTATAATTACGGCCTTGTATCAAACGAAAAACGAAAGCCGAAATCTCACAACATCTCTCTCAGCGTCTATCACTCTCTCAATATCTCTCAATATCTCTCTCATTATCAAGCACTCTCTCAATATCTCTCTCAATCTCTCTCAATATCTCACGCTAGCTCTCTATCTCTCTCTATCTCAAGCTATCTCTCAATCTCTATCAATATCTCTCTCAATATCTCACGCTAGCTCTCTCTATCTCTCTCTATCTCAAGCTATCTCTCTCTCAATCTCTATCAATATCTCTCAATCTCTCTCAATATCTCACGCTAGCTCTCTCTATCTCTCTCTCTATCTCAAGCTATCTCTCTCTCTATCTCTCTCTATCTCTCTCTATCTCTCTCTCTATCTCTCTCTATCTCAAGCTAGCTCTCTCTATCTCTCTCTATCTCAAGAAGCTATCTCTCAAACTCTCCCTCTATCTCTCTCTCAATGTCACACACGTGTGCCACGTGACACGTCACACGTGTGACACGTGACGTATGACGTGTGCCACGTGACGTGTGACACGTGGCACGCGTGACGCGTGACGTGTGACGTGTGCCACGTGACACGTGACGTGTGACACGTGGCACACGTGACGCGTTACATAGCATAGCAATTATTACTTTTTACAGCGATATATTTGGTGGGGTGGGGGGGGGTGGACATTTTGAGCATATTTGAATATTAAGGGGGATATGTCCCCCCCCCCCCCCAAATATATATTATTATAATTACGGCCTTGTATCAAACGAAAAACAAAAGCCGAAATCTCACTCGCTGAACGGTTTTTCATCGACACGACGCCACGAGAAACACAAAACCCGTCTTCTTTGGTTCTTTCGGTAAAGTCACGTAGAATGAGAATAAAATAATAAATTGATAAAATAAAATAACACAATAATATTCTCACGACGTTTCGGCCACAACACAAGCGGCCTTCATCACGAGACTGTCTCGTCCCTTCACCTGATGAAGGCCGCTTGTGTTGTGGCCGAAACGTCGTGAGAATATTATTGTGTTATTTTATTTGATCAATTTATTATTTTATTCTCATTCTAAGTGACTTTACCGAAAGAACCAAAGAAGATGAATCATTGCAGTCACGAAAGCTTTAAATCGAAACAAAACCCGTCTTCGTGGGGGCACTTAGAATGGAGATTTGGTGGCGGTAAAACGAAAACTCTCGGTTCTTTCAGATCTTTCTTGATTTGAAGCTCTCATACTCTTTTGGTCCTTTCGGTAAAGTCCACGCGGGTAGGTAGAAAATAAAATTGAAGTAAAAAAAAATGCTTCCTCACCCGGCGACGGACGCGTTTTTTGACGCGCGCGAAACGCCGCGATTTATTTTTTCAATCCCAGATCTCCATCCCACATTCCTTGGGTCTTTCGGTGAAGTCGCGGAGATAGGTCCCGGGAGAGTGACACGACAACAAAGCCCCCGACGTTTCGATCGCAACGCAGGCGGTCGACTTCCTGCTATTTTCTTTGGACCTATCCACGTGACTTTACCGGGGGGTCCACGACAAGGAATGTGGATTCCCCGCGGTCAGGAAGGCTTCAAGTCGAGATCTTTCCCGCGGTTCGTGTTCCGAAGAAGCGCTCGTCTACCACGGGTCGGCTTCCTAGCCTGTCGGGGCAGTACACCGGAGGTTTTTGAGACGCACGCATTAAGGTCTTTATTTAGAAAGGTGCGTAATGACAGGGGGAGTCAGCCTGCGGTGTGAGTGGATTGGTGGCCACGGGAGGTAGTGACAGGGGAGTCAGCCTGCAGTGCGAGTGGACCGGTGGCCACGGGAGGTAATGACAGGGGAGTCAGCCTGCGGTGTGAGTGGACTGGTGGCCATGGGAGGTAATGACAGGGGAGTCAGCCTACGGCGTGAGAGGACTGGTGGCCACGGAGGTAATGACAAGGGAGTCAGCCTGCAGTGTGAGTGGACCGGTGGCCACGGGAGGTAATGACAGGGGAGTCAGCCTGCAGTGTGAGTGGACCGGTGGCCACGGGAGGTGATGACAGGGGAGTCAGCCTGCAGTGTGAGTGGACTGGTGGCCACGGGAGGTAGTGACAGGGGAGTCAGCCTGCAGTGCGAGTGGACTGGTGGCCACGGAAGGTAATGACAGGGGAGTCAGCCTGCAGTGTGAATGGACCGGTGGCCACGGGAGGTAATGACAAGGGGAGTCAGCCTGCAGTGCAATGGACTAGTGGCCACGGGAGGTAATGACAGGAGAGTCAGCCTGCAGTGCGAATGGACCGGTGGTCATGGGAGGTAATGACAGAGGAGTCAGCCTGCAGTGCGAGTGGACTGGTGGCCACGGGAGGTAATGACAGAGGAGTCAGCCTGCAGTGCAATGGACCGGTGGCCACGGGAGGTAATGACAGGGGAGTCAGCCTGCAGTGCGAGTGGACTGGTGGCCACGGGAGGTAATGACAGGGGAGTCAACCTGCTGTGTGAGTGGACTGGTGGCCACGGGAGGTAGTGACAGGAGAGTCAGCCTGCAGTGCGAGTGGACTGGTGGCCACAGGAAGTAATGACAGGGGAGTCAGCCTGCGGTGTGAGTGGACCGGTGGCCACGGGAGGTAATGACAGGGGAGACAGCCTGCAGTGTGAGAGGACTGGTGGCCACGGGAGGTAATGACAGGGGAGTCAGCCTGCAGTGCGAGTGGACTGGCGGCCACGGGAGGTAATGACAGGGAGAGTCAGCCTGCAGTGTGAGTGGACTGGTGGCCACGTGAGGTAGTGACAGGGGAGTCAGCCTGTAGTGTGAATGGACTGGTGGCCACGGGAGGTAATGACAGGGGAGTCAGCCTGCAGTGCGAATGGACTGGTGGCCACGGGAGGTAATGACAGGGGAGTCAGCCTGCGGTGTGAGTGGACTGGTGGCCACGGGAGCTAATAACAGGGGAGTAAACCTACGGTATGAGAGGACTGGTGGCCACGGGAGGTAATGACAGGGGAGTCAGCCTGCAGTGCGAGTGGACTGGTGGCCACGGGAAGTAATGACAGGGGAGTCAGCCTGCAGTGTGAGTGGACTGGTGGCCACGGGAGGTAATGACAAAGGAGTCAGCCTGCAGTGTGAGTGGACTGGTGGCCACGGGAGGTAATGACAGGGGAGTCAGCTTGCAGTACGAGTGGACTGGTGGCCACGGGAAGTAATGACAGGGGAGTCAGCCTGCAGTGTGACTGGACGAGTGGCCACGGGAGGTAATGACAGGGGAGTCAGCCTGCAGTGTGGGTGGACTGGTGGCCACGGGAGGTAGTGACAGGGGAGTCAGCCTGCGGTGTGAGTGGACCGGTGGCCACGGGAGGTAATGACAGGGGAGACAGCCTGCAGTGTGAGAGGACTGGTGGCCACGGGAGGTAATGACAGGGGAGTCAGCCTGCAGTGCGAGTGGACTGGCGGCCACGGGAGGTAATGACAGGGAGAGTCAGCCTGCAGTGTGAGTGGACTGGTGGCCACGTGAGGTAGTGACAGGGGAGTCAGCCTGTAGTGTGAATGGACTGGTGGCCACGGGAGGTAATGACAGGGGAGTCAGCCTGCAGTGCGAATGGACTGGTGGCCACGGGAGGTAATGACAGGGGAGTCAGCCTGCAGTGCGAGTGGATTGGTGGCCACGGGAGGTAATGACAGGGGAGTCAGCCTGCGGTGTGAGTGGACTGGTGGCCACGGGAGCTAATAACAGGGGAGTAAACCTACGGTATGAGAGGACTGGTGGCCACGGGAGGTAATGACAGGGGAGTCAGCCTGCAGTGCGAGTGGACTGGTGGCCACGGGAAGTAATGACAGGGGAGTCAGCCTGCAGTGTGAGTGGACTGGTGGCCACGGGAGGTAATGACAAAGGAGTCAGCCTGCAGTGTGAGTGGACTGGTGGCCACGGGAGGTAATGACAGGGGAGTCAGCTTGCAGTACGAGTGGACTGGTGGCCACGGGAAGTAATGACAGGGGAGTCAGCCTGCAGTGTGAATGGACGAGTGGCCACGGGAGGTAATGACAGGGGAGTCAGCCTGCAGTGTGAGTGGACTGGTGGCCACGGGAGGTAGTGACAGGGGAGTCAGCCTGCAGTGTGAGTGGGCTAGTAGCCACAGGAGCTAATGACAGTGGAGTAAACCTACGGTGTGAGATGATTGGTGGTCACGGGAGGTAATGACAGGGGAGTCAGCCTGCGGTGTGAGTGGACTAGTGGCCACGGGAGGTAATGACAGAGGAGTCAGTCTGCAGTGCGAGTGGACTGTTGGCCACGGGAGGTAGTGACAGGGGAGTCAGCCTGCAGTGTGAGAGGACTGGTGGCCACGGGAACTAATGACAGTGGAGTCAACCTACGGTGTGAGAGGACTGGTGGCCACGGGAGGTAATGACAGTGGAGTAAACCTACGGTGTGAGATGACTGGTGGCCACGGGAGGTAATGACAGGGGAGTCAGCCTACGGTGTGAGAGGACTGGTGGCCACGTGAGGTATTGACAGGGGAGTCAGTCTGCAGTGTGAGTGGACTGGTGGCCACGGGAGGTAATGACAGGGGAGTCAGCCTGCAGTGTGAGTGGACTGGTGGCCACGGGAACTAATGACAGTGGAGTAAACCTACGGTGTGAATGGACTGGTGGCCACGGGAGACAATGACAGGGGAGTCAGCCTGCAGTGTGAATGGACCGGTGGCCACGGGAGGCAATGACAGGGGAGTCAGCCTGCAGTGCGAGTGGACCGGTGGCTGCGGGCATGATCGAGAAGGGAGCGTGGCCAGGTGGCAAGAGGACGGTGGAGTCTGCCGGTTCAGCGAGCGTCTAGTACAGGGGTTGGCAAATGTTTTTGACTCGCGGGCCACAATGGGTTCTAAAATTTGACAGAGGGGCCGGGCCAGGAACGCATGGACGGAGTGTTTGTGTGAACTGAATATAAATGACGTGTTAAAAAAAATCATTTACGTGAAAGGATTTGGCCTTTAACAGGCAGCGAAGCATTTATTCGCAAGGCAATTTAACGAATTGCTCGAACGTGAACAGTACAGAAAAAACGTGTCGTAACTCCCGGTCAAAGTGCGCCATCTAATGGGGAAACGGGGGCATTACAGGAGAGAGGTGAAATTTAATTTAAAGATAATAATAATTATTATTATATTTGGACAAGTTCGGCGGGCCGGATTGAAAAGCCCAAGGGGCGCCGTATACTTTTGCCCACGTCCGGTGTAGCACCAGCGAGAATGTTCCGGAACGGGGGGCGTGGCCTCCATCGCTGCATAAGGGGGGGGGAGATGCGTGGGAGGCTCGGGGCTGGTGCAGTAGAGGAGGGGGGGGGGGGGTCTCCGCCTGCCCGACTGCGTCAAAGTCTTGATTTAAAGCTTTCGTGACTGCAGTAATTCATATTCTTAGTTTTTTCGGTAAAGTCACGTTGACTTTACCGAAAAAACTAAGAATATGCGTCAAAGTCGTCGCTGCAGATGGATAGAAGATAGTGGAGGAGGGAATCCGATGATCTTTGAAGCTCTTTTCCTGGTTTCTTGCTGTAAAGTCACCACCACCACCACCACCGCGTTAGAAGGGGGAAACAATAAAAGAATCAAAATTTTAAAACAATAAAATTCTCACGACGTTTCGACTGCAGCACAGGCAAGCATTGTTGCAGTCGAAACGTCGTGAGGATTTTATTGTTTTATATATTTTTATTATTTTATTGTTTCCCTTCTACGTGGTGGTGACTTTACCGAAAGAACCAAGAATATGAATAACAAACACAACAACAAACACAACAACAAACACAGCAACAATAAACGCAACAACAAACACACAACAGCAACAACAAACACAACAATAAACACAATAACAACAAACACAACAACCAACAACAACAACAAACACAATAGCAACATGACAACAGTGCAAAGAGTATGAATAAAGGTATAAACAAAGCACTTAAAAGTAAATATATAAATATAATGAAGACTCTGAGTGGGTTACCAATCAGAAGTTTCAAAATCCGTGTTGAGTTGATGACTCAGAATCTTAATGATGTATTTACTGCAGCAGGAGAAATCCGATGAGCTATAAAGCTCTTCTTGACCACAGATTTGCCCGGTCAAGGAGGCACGCTGGGTCTGCGTCAGAACGTTACAACAACAAACACAACAACAACAAACACAACAACAGCAACACAAAACACAACAACCAACACAACAACAACAAACACAACAACAGCAACACAAAACACAACAACCAACACAACAACAAACACAACAACAAACACAACAACAACAAACACAACAACCAACACAACAACAACAAACACAACAACCAACACAACAACAACAAACACAACAAACACAACAACAACAAACACAACAACAAACACAACAACAACAGACACAGCAACAACAAACACAACAACAGCAACACTAAACACAACAACCAACACAACAGCAACAATAAACACAACAAACACAACATCAACAAACACAACAACAACAACACAACAACAAACACAACAACAACAAACACAACAACACAAACACAACAACAAACACAACAACAACAAACAACAACAACAAACACAACAACAAACACAACAGCAACAATAAAAACATCACAACAACAAACACAACAACAACTTCAACGAACACAACAACAAACACAACAACCAACACAACAAACACAAAAGCACCAATAAACACAACAACAAACACAACAACACAATACAAACACAACAACAAACAAAACAACACAAACACAACAACAAACACAACAATAAACACAACAACACAACAACAAACAACACAACAACACAAACACAACACAAACACAACAACAAACACAACAACCAACACAACAACAAACAACAACACAAACACAACAAACACAACAACAAACACAACAACACAAACACAACACAAACACAACAACAAACACAATAACCAACACAACAACAAACACAACAACAACAAACACAACAACAACAAACACAACAACAACAAACACAACAACAAACACAACAAACACAACACAAATAAACACAACAACAAACACAACAACAACAACAAACACAACAACAAACACAACAACAAACACAACAACAAACACAACACAAATAAACACAACAACCAACACAACAACCAACACAACAACAAACACAACAACTAACACAACAACAACAACAAACACAACAACAACACAACAACAAACACAACAACAAACACAACAACAAACACAACACCAATAAACACAACAACACAACAACCAACACAACACCAATAAACACAACAACCAACACAACAACACAAACACAACAACAAACACAACAACACAACAACACAAACACAACAACAAACACAACACCAATAAACACAACAACAAACACAACAACAACAAACACAACAACACACAACAACTAACACAACAACAAACACAACAACAAACACAACAACAACAAACACAACAACAAACACAACAGCACCAACAAACACAACAACACAACAACAAACACAACAGCAACACCAACAAACACAACAACAAACACAACAACAACTAACACAACAACACCACAACAACAACACACAACAACAACAAACACAACAACAAACACACAACAACAAACACAACAACAAACACAACAACAACAGTAACAGCGTCGACTCGCCTCCGTTTCTCAACGTCCCTGAACATTCGCCCCGCAGTGAGTGGTGAGACGTTGGTGGTGCTGGTGCTGCTGCTGGTCTAAAACGACAACATTTAAAACGGTGACTTTTATCGAATATTGTAGCCGTCAAAGAAGCCACACACACACACGACAACAACAACAACAATTTTAAGAGTTTATTTTTCTCTTCTATATAAAAGAAACCGCAACGGAGGTTTTGGTTGGTTGGTGTTGGTGGTGAGGCAACTGGCTTAGATGGCTACGGACGAGGCCTTTGAGGAGTTCCCACTGCAGGGCCTCCTGCCCAAGCGCGAGACCGGCGCGGCCTCCTTCCTAGCCCAGTATCCCGAGCACGACGGCCGCGGTGTCCTCATCGCCATCCTCGACACGGGCGTCGATCCAGGAGCGCCGGGGTTGCAGGTGACGGTGACGGCGGCGGCGGCGGTTTGCGCCGTGTTAGCCTAGATTGCCTGCCGGGTTCGTGACGCATTGCGCGGTAGGGCGAGTAGGCTTCACAGGCCCCCCCCCCACCACCACCTCCCCGACCCCCCCCCCCCCAGATTTGAGAATTAATGTGAAATTGTTATAGTTTTTTGGGGAATTGTCGACGCTTGTAGGCTAATTAATGCTTAATTAAGAGGGGTTGATAGAAATATTGACTCAACCCGCGACCGGACCGTTCTTAGTCTAGTTTTCCTGCCGGCTTCGTGGCGCCTTGCGCGGTAGGGCGAGTAGGCTTCACCGCCTCCGCCAACCCCCCCCTACCCGTCATGAGTTAGGTGTTTTGGAAATTAATGTTATATTTTAATCGTTTCTTGGGGAATTGCCGACGCTCGTAGGCTACTCGCAGGAAGGCGAATTAATGCTTAATTATGAGGGGGTTGATCGAAAATTGACTCTACCCGAGACCGAACCCTTTATAGCCTAGTTTCCCTGCCGGCTTTGTGGCGCATTGGGCGGTAGGACGAGTAGGCTTTGCCCTCCAGTGTTGGTGTTACGTCATGAGGTATTTTGAAAATATTAAATTTTAAACGTTTTATTTGGCTAATTGCGGACCATTGTAGACTACTCACGGGCAGACGAATTAATTCTTAAAATTGTTCTAATTATTTAGGGGTTTGATAGCAATGTTAATCCCAACCGAGACCGAAACCGGTCTTGGCCTAATTTCTCTGCCGGCTTTGTGGGACATTGGGCGGTAGGGGGAGTAGGCTCTCGATGGCTGCGTTCCGTATTCTACCATGAGTTTGTGTTTTTTTTTTTAAATGGAAATTGTGGGTCTCTTCGGGTGCTTATCGGACTGCGTCCAATTCGCGAAAGACGTAGAATTGTACTTAATTTCATGAATTGGCCGTTTATTAGAAATACTAACCCTGACGCAGAACCAACCCCTCCTAGCACTTGATTCTCTGCCGAGATTGTGGGTCTTAGTTGGGTAGGGAGAATAGGCCCGAAGGCCCTTTGTTCCCGGGATCCGTGCGATATCGTAATTTTGCGAGTTTATTCAACTTTAAAGGCTGAGAAATGAAGGCGCAATCTTTGTCGAGTGCCTGATGAGTGGAGCCACCCGCTTTGATTGGAGGTACAGGGGAAGAACAAGAAACTAAGCTGTATGATGAGTCTGTGGGTCTCTGTGTGATGAGTCTGTGGGTCTCTGTGTGATGAGTCTGTGGGTCTCTGTGTGATGAGTCTATGGGTCTCTGTGTGGTGAGTCTATGGGTCTCTGTGTGATGAGTCTGTGGGTCTCTGTGTGGTGAGTCTGTGGGTCTCTGTGTGATGGGTCTGTGGGTCTCTGTGTGATGAGTCTATGGGTCTCTGGGTGATGAGTCTATGGGTCTCTGTGTGATGAGTCTGTGGGTCTCTGTGTGATGAGTCTGCGGGTCTCTGTGTGATGAGTCGGTGGGTCTCTGTGTGATGAGTCTATGGGTCTCTGTGTGATGAGTCTGTGGGTCTCTGTGTGATGAGTCTGTGGGTCTCTGTGTGATGAGTCTATGGGTCTCTGTGTGATGAGTCTGTGGGTCTCTGTGATGAGTCTGTGGGTCTCTGTGTGATGAGTCTATGGGTCTCTGTGTGATGAGTCTGTGGGTCTCTGTGTGCTGAATCTGTGGGTCTCTGTGATGAGTCTATGGGTCTCTGTGTGATGAGTCTGTGGGTCTCTGTGTGATGAGTCTATGGGTCTCTGTGTGATGAGTCTGTGGGTCTCTGTGTGCTGAATCTGTGGGTCTCTGTGATGAGTCTATGGGTCTTTGTGTGATGAGTCTGTGGGTCTCTGTGTGGTTAGTTTGTGTGTCTCTGTGTGATGAGTCTATGGGTCTCTGTGTGGTGAGTCTGTGGGTCTCTGTATGGTGAGTCTATGGGTCTATGTGGTGAGTCTGTGGGTCTCTGTGTGGTGAGTCTGTGGGTCTCTGCGTGGTGAGTCTATGGGTCTCTGTGTGGTGAGTCTATGGGTCTCTGTGTGATGAGTCTATGGGTCTCTGTGTGATGAGTCTGTGGGTCTCTGTGTGGTGAGTCTATGGGTCTCTGTGTGATGAGTCTGTGGGTCTCTGTGTGATGAGTCTATGGGTCTCTGTGTGATGAGTCTATGGGTCTCTGTGTGATGAGTCTATGGGTCTCTGTGTGATGAGTCTGTGGGTCTCTGTGTGGTGAGTCTATGGGTTTCTGTGTGGTGAGTCTGTGGGTCTCTGTGTGATGAGTCTGTGAGTCTCTGTATGGTGAGTCTATGGGTCTCTGTGATGAGTCTATGGGTCTCTGTGTGATGAGTCTGTGGGTCTCTGTGTGATGAGTCTGTGGGTCTCTGTGTGGTGAGTCTATGGGTTTCTGTGTGGTGAGTCTGTGGGTCTCTGTGTGATGAGTCTGTGAGTCTCTGTATGGTGAGTCTATGGGTCTCTGTGATGAGTCTATGGGTCTCTGTGTGATGAGTCTGTGGGTCTCTGTATGGTGAGTCTGTGGGTCTCTGTGTGATGAGTCTGTGGGTCTCTGTGTGGTGAGTCTGTGGTGTGATGAGTCTGTGAGTCTCTGTATGGTGAGTCTCTGGGTCTAGGTGGTGAGTCTGTGGGTCTCTGTGTGGTGAGTCTGTGGGTCTCTGCGTGGTGAGTCTGTGGGTCTCTGTGTGATGAGTCTGTGGGTCTCTGTGTGATGAGTCTGTGGGTCTCTGTGTGGTGAGTCTGTGGGTCACTGTGTGATGAGTCTGTGGGTCTCTGTGTGAGTGATGAGTCTGTGGGTCTCTGTGTGGTGAGTCTGTGGGTCTCTGTGTGATGAGTCTGTGGGTCTCTGTGTGAGTGATGAGTCTGTGGGTCTCTGTGTGGTGAGTCTGTGGGTCTCTGTGTGATGAGTCTGTGGGTCTCTGTGTGGTGAGTCTGTGGGTCTCTGTGTGATGAGTCTGTGGGTCTCTGTGTGGTGAGTCTGTGTGTGGTGAGTCTGTGGGTCTCTGTGTGGTGAGTCTGTGGGTCTCTGTGTGATGAGTCTGTGGGTCTCTGTGTGATGAGTCTGTGGGTCTCTGTGTGATGAGTCTGTGGGTCTCTGTGTGGTGAGTCTATGGGTTTCTGTGTGGTGAGTCTGTGGGTCTCTGTGTGATGAGTCTGTGAGTCTCTGTATGGTGAGTCTATGGGTCTCTGTGATGAGTCTATGGGTCTCTGTGTGATGAGTCTGTGGGTCTCTGTATGGTGAGTCTGTGGGTCTCTGTGTGATGAGTCTGTGGGTCTCTGTGTGGTGAGTCTGTGGTGTGATGAGTCTGTGAGTCTCTGTATGGTGAGTCTATGGGTCTATGTGGTGAGTCTGTGGGTCTCTGTGTGGTGAGTCTGTGGGTCTCTGCGTGGTGAGTCTGTGGGTCTCTGTGTGATGAGTCTGTGGGTCTCTGTGTGATGAGTCTGTGGGTCTCTGTGTGGTGAGTCTGTGGGTCACTGTGTGATGAGTCTGTGGGTCTCTGTGTGAGTGATGAGTCTGTGGGTCTCTGTGTGGTGAGTCTGTGGGTCTCTGTGTGATGAGTCTGTGGGTCTCTGTGTGAGTGATGAGTCTGTGGGTCTCTGTGTGGTGAGTCTGTGGGTCTCTGTGTGATGAGTCTGTGGGTCTCTGTGTGGTGAGTCTGTGGGTCTCTGTGTGATGAGTCTGTGGGTCTCTGTGTGGTGAGTCTGTGTGTGGTGAGTCTGTGGGTCTCTGTGTGGTGAGTATGTGGGTCTCTGTGTGATGAGTCTGTGGGTCTCTGTGTGATGAGTCTGTGGGTCTCTGTGTGATGAGTCTGTGGGTCTCTGTGTGGTGAGTCTATGGGTCTCTGTGTGGTGAGTCTGTGGGTCTCTGTGTGATGAGTCTGTGGGTCTCTGTATGGTGAGTCTATGGGTCTCTGTGATGAGTCTATGGGTCTCTGTGTGATGAGTCTGTGGGTCTCTGTATGGTGAGTCTGTGGGTCTCTGTGTGATGAGTCTGTGGGTCTCTGTGTGGTGAGTCTGTGGTGTGATGAGTCTGTGAGTCTCTGTATGGTGAGTCTATGGGTCTATGTGGTGAGTCTGTGGGTCTCTGTGTGGTGAGTCTGTGGGTCTCTGCGTGGTGAGTCTGTGGGTCTCTGTGTGATGAGTCTGTGGGTCTCTGTGTGGTGAGTCTGTGGGTCTCTGCGTGGTGAGTCTGTGGGTCTCTGTGTGATGAGTCTGTGGGTCTCTGTGTGGTGAGTCTGTGGGTCACTGTGTGATGAGTCTGTGGGTCTCTGTGTGAGTGATGAGTCTGTGGGTCTCTGTGTGGTGAGTCTGTGGGTCTCTGTGTGATGAGTCTGTGGGTCTCTGTGTGAGTGATGAGTCTGTGGGTCTCTGTGTGGTGAGTCTATGGGTCTCTGTGTGATGAGTCTGTGGGTCTCTGTGTGCTGAATCTGTGGGTCTCTGTGTGAGTGATGAGTCTGTGGGTCTCTGTGTGATGAGTCTGTGGGTCTCTGTGTGGTGAGTCTGTGGGTCACTCTCCCATCTGGCCCGCAGGTGACCTCCGATGGCCGCCCCAAGATCATCGACATCATCGACGCGACGGGCAGCGGGGACGTGGACACGTCCACGGTGGTGCGGCCCTGCCGTGGGACCATTCAGGGCCTGTCGGGACGGACGCTCAAGGTACGGCTGTGAGGACGCGTGGAGCCCCGCGGCCAGCGGTGTTGGGTAGTCACCTGTCTGGGATGCCTCGGTGGGGTGTGTTTAGAGAAGTGTCCCCCTCCCTCCCTCCCCTCCTTACCTCCCCTCCCTCCCCTCCTTACCCCTCCCTCCCTCCCCCCCTCCCTCCCCCCCTCCCTCCCTCCCCCCCTCCCCCCCCTCCCTCCCCCCTCCCCCCCTCCCTCCCCCCCTCCCCTCCCTCCCTCCCCCCTCCCCCTCCCTCCCTCCCCCCTCCCCTCCCTCCCTCCCCCCTCCCCTCCCTCCCTCCCCCCTCCCCTCCCTCCCTCTCCTCCCTTCCCTCCCCCCCTCCCTCCCCCCTCCCTCCCCCCTCCTTCCCTCCCCTCCCCCCTCCCCCCCCCTACCTCCCCTCTCTCCCGCCCTCCCTCCCCTTCCCCCTCCCCTCTCTCCCCCCCTCCCCCCTTCCCTCCCCCCCTCCCTCCCCCTCTCCACCCTCCCTCCCTCCCCCCCTCCCTCCCCTCCCCCCCTCACTCCCCTCCCTCCCCTCCCTCCCCTCCCTCCCCTCCCCGTCCCTCCCCTCCCTCCCGGTGCAGCCCTTAGCACACTGAACTGTGGGTGCCACGGTGGCTAGGAGATGTTGACTACCTCGCCTGGTACGCAGGAAGTCGTGGGTTCGATCCCTACCTGCCGCTGTATATTTGGAGTTTGCGCGTCTCTCTCTCTCATCATCATCACGGTGGCTAGGAGATATTGACTACCTCGCCTGGTACGCAGGAAGTCGTGGGTTCGATCCCAGCCTGCTGCTCTATATTTGGAGTTTGCGTGTCTCTCTCTCTCATCATCATCACTGTGGCTAGGAGATGTTGACTACCTCGCCTGGTATGCAGGAAGTCGTGGGTTCGATCCCTACCTGGACAGTGCCAATATTATTATTATCAGAGTTGTCTATTTTTGTTTGCATTTTGACTGCTTGTGTTGTGGTCATTGCAAACATGATGCCTTGAATAAAGGTGTCAGTTTTTGTGCCAGTTAAAAGGGTAAAACCAATTCCTATGTATTTGTTATTATTTTATTGTTTCCCTTCTACGTGGTGGTGACTTTACCGAAAGAACCAAGAAAAATAATTTTGTTTTTTTACAATAATTTAATTGTTTTATATTTGTTATTATTTTATTGTTTCCCTTCTACGTGGTGGTGACTTTACCGAAAGAACCAAGAATAATAATTTTATTGTTTTATATTTTAGTTATTATTTTATTGTTTCCCTTCTACGTGGTGGTGACTTTACCGAAAGAACCAAGAAAAATAATTGTATTTTTTTACAATAATTTAATTGTTTTATATTTTAGTTATTATTTTATTGTTTCCCTTCTACGTGGTGGTGACTTTACCGAAAGAACCAAGAATAATAATTTTATTGTTTTATATTTTAGTTATTATTTTATTGTTTCCCTTCTACGTGGTGGTGACTTTACCGAAAGAACCAAGAAAAATAATTTTATTTTTTTACAATAATTTAATTGTTTTATATTTGTTATTATTTTATTGTTTCCCTTCTACGTGGTGGTGACTTTACCGAAAGAACCAAGAATAATAATTTTATTGTTTTATATTTTAGTTATTATTTAATTGTTTCCCTTCTACGTGGTGGTGACTTTACCGAAAGAACCAAGAATGTAACTTCGTCTGCTGTCCGTTCCGTAGGTTCCGGATTCGTGGGTGAACCCTACCGGCCTCTATCACATTGGGGTGAAGCAAGGCTATGAGCTCTTCCCTAAGCCGCTGCGAGAACGCATCCAGGTGAGAGAGTCTGTGGGTGTCTGTGGACCTCTGTGTGATGAGTCTATGGGTCTCTGTGTGGGGTGAGTCTGTGGGTGTCTCTGTGTGGTGTGAGTCTGTGGGTGTCTGTTGTGGTGAGTCTGTGGGTGTCTCTGTGTGTGGTGAGTCTGTGGGTGTCTCTGTGTGTGGTGAGTCTGTGTGTGGTGAGTCTGTGTGTGTCTCTGTGTGTGGTGAGTCTGTGGGTGTCTCTGTGTGTGGTGAGTCTGTGGGTGTCTCTGTGTGGGGTGAGTCTGTGTGGGGTGAGTCTGTGGGTGTCTCTGTGTGGTGAGTCTGTGGGTCTCTGTGGACCTCTGTGTGATGAGTCTGTGGGTCTCTGTGGGTCTCTGTGTGGGGTGAGTCTGTGTGTGGTGAGTCTGTGGGTGTCTCTGTGTCTGTGCGTGTCTCTGTGTGTGGTGAGTCTGTGGGTGTCTCTGTGTGGGGTGAGTCTGTGGGTGGTGAGTCTGTGGGTGTCTCTGTGTGGGGTGAGTCTGTGGGTGTCTCTGTGTGTGTGGTGAGTCTGTGGGTGCCTGTGTGTGTGGTGAGTCTGTGGGTGCCTGTGTGTGTGGTGAGTCTGTGGGAGTCTGTGTGTGTGGTGAATCTGTGGGTGTCTCTGTGTGTGGTGAGTCTGTGGGTGTCTGTGTGTGTGGTGAGTCTGTGGGTGTCTCTGTGTGTGGTGAGTCTGTGGGTGTCTCTGTGTGTGGTGAGTCTGTGGGTGTCTCTGTGTGATGAGTCTGTGGGTCTCAGTGTGATGAGTCTGTGGGTCTCTGTGTCTGGTGAGTCTGTGGGTGTCTGTGAGTCTCTGTTGTGGTGAGTCTGTGGGTGTCTCTGTGTGTGTGGTGAGTCTGTGGGTGTCTGTGTGTGTGGTGAGTCTGTGGGTGTCTTGTGTGTGGTGTCTCTGTGTGTGGTGAGTGTGTGGGTCTCTGTGTGTGGTGAGTCTGTGGGTGTCTCTGTGTGTGGTGAGTCTGTGGGTGTCTGTGTGTGGTGTCTCTGTGTGTGGTGAGTGTGTGGGTCTCTGTGTGTGGTGAGTCTGTGGGTGTCTCTGTGTGTGGTGAGTCTGTGGGTGTCTCTGTGTGTGGTGAGTCTGTGGGTCTGTGTGTGTCTCTGTGTGTGGAGAGTCTGTGGGTGTCTTGTGTGTGGTGAGTCTGTGGGTGTCTCTGTGTGTGGTGAGTCTGTGGGTGTCTCTGTGTGATGAGTCTGTGGGTCTCTGTGGGTCTCTGTGTGATGAGTCTGTGGGTCTCTGTGTGATGAGTCTATGGGTCTCTGTGTGATGAGTCTGTGGGTCTCTGTGTGATGAGTCTGTGGGTCTCTGTGTGATGAGTCTATGGGTCTCTGTGTGATGAGTCTGTGGGTCTCTGTGTGATGAGTCTGTGGGTCTCTGTGGGTCTTTGCGTGATGAGTCTGTGGGTGTCTGTGTAGTAAGTCTGTGTGTCTCTGTGTGTGGTGAGTCTGTGGGTGTCTCTGTGTGTGGTGAGTCTATGGGTCTCTGTGTGGTGAGTCTGTGGGTGTCTCTGTGTGTGGTGAGTCTGTGGGTGTCTGTGTGTGTGGTGAGTCTGTGGGTGTCTCTGTGTGTGGTGAGTCTGTGGGAGTCTCTGTGTGTGTGGTGAGTCTGTGGGTGTCTCTGTGTGGTGTGAGTCTGTGGGTGTCTCTGTGTGGGGTGAGTCTGTGGGTGTCTCTGTGTGTGGTGAGTCTGTGGGTGTCTGTGTGTGTGGTGAGTCTGTGGGTGTCTCTGTGAGTCTCTGTTGTGTGGTGAGTCTGTGGGTCTCTGTGTGGTGTCTCTGTGTGTGGTGAGTCTGTGGGTGTCTCTGTGTGGGGTGAGTCTGTGGGTGTCTCTGTGTGGGGTGAGTCTGTGGGTGTCTGTGTGTGTTGTGAGTCTGTGGGTGTCTGTGTGTGTGGTGAGTCTGTGGGTGTCTCTGTGAGTCTCTGTTGTGTGGTGAGTCTGTGGGTGTCTCTGTCTGTGGGTGTCTCTGTGTGTGGTGAGTCTGTGGGTGTCTGTGTGTGTGGTGAGTCTGTGGGTGTCTCTGTGTGGGGTGAGTCTGTGGGTGTCTGTGTGTGTGGTGAGTCTGTGGGTGTCTCTGTGTGTGGTGAGTCTGTGGGTGTCTGTGTGTGTGGTGAGTCTGTGGGTGTCTCTGTGTGTGGTGAGTCTGTGGGTCTCTGTGAGTCTCTGTGTGATGAGTCTGTGGGTCTCTGTGGGTCTCTGTGTGATGAGTCTGTGGGTCTCAGTGTGATGAGTCTGTGGGTCTCAGTGTGATGAGTCTATGGGTCTCTGTGTGATGAGTCTGTGGGTCTCAGTGTGATGAGTCTGTGGGTCTCAGTGTGATGAGTCTGTGGGTCTCTGTGGGTCTCTGTGTGATGAATCTGTGGGTCTCTGTTGTGGTGAGTCTGTGGGTCTCTGTGTGATGAGTCTGTGGGTGTCTCTGTGTGTGGTGAGTCTGTGGGTGTCTCTGTGTGGTGAGTCTGTGGGTGTCTCTGTGTGGTGAGTCTGTGGGTCTCTGTTGTGGTGAGTTTATGGGTCTCTGTGTGATGAGTCTGTGGGTGTCTCTGTGTGTGGTGAGTCTGTGGGTCTCTGTGTGATGAGTCTGTGGGTGTCTCTGTGTGTGGTGAGTCTGTGGGTGTCTCTGTGTAGTGAGTCTGTGGGTCTCTGTGTGGTGAGTCTATGGGTCTCTGTGTGGTGAGTCTGTGGGTGTCTCTGTGTGTGGTGAGTTTGTGGGTGTCTGTGTGGTGAGTCTGTGGGTCTCTGTGTGGTGAGTCTGTGGGTGTCTCTGTGTGTGGTGAGTCTGTGGGTCTCTGTGTGTGGTGAGTCTGTGGGTGTCTCTGTTGTGGTGAGTCTATGGGTCTCTGTGTGATGAGTCTGTGGGTCTCTGTGTGATGAGTCTGTGGGTCTCTGTGGACCTCTGTGTGATGAGTCTGTGGGTCTCAGTGTGATGAGTCTGTGGGTCTCAGTGTGATGAGTCTATGGGTCTCTGTGTGATGAGTCTGTGGATCTCAGTGTGCTGAGTCTATGGGTCTCTGTGTGATGAGTCTGTGGGTCTCTGTTGTGTTGAGTCTGTGGGTCTCTGTGAGTCTATGTTGTGGTGAGTCTGTGGGTCTCTGTGTGATGAGTCTGTGGGTGTCTCTGTGTGTGGTGAGTCTGTGGGTGTCTCTGTGTGTGGTGAGTCTGTGGGTCTCTGTGTGGTGAGTCTGTGGGTCTCTGTGTGTTGAGTCTGTGGGTGTCTCTGTGTGTCTCGGTTGTGGTGAGTCTGTGGATCTCTGTGTGGTGAGTCTGTGGGTGTCTCTGTGTGTGGTGAGTCTGTGGGTGTCTCTGTGTGTGGTGAGTCTGTGGGTGTCTCTGTGTGTGGTGAGTCTGTGGGTCTTTGTGTGATGAGTCTGTGTGTCTCTGTGTGGTGAGTCTGTGTGTGGTGAGTCTGTGGGTGTCTCTGTGTGTGGTGAGTCTGTGGGTGTCTCTGTGTGTGGTGAGTCTGTGGGTGTCTCTGTGTGGTGAGTCTGTGGGTCTCTGTGTAGTGAGTCTGTGTGTCTCTGTGTGTGGTGAGTCTGTAGGTGTCTCTGTGTGGTGTGAGTCTGTGGGTGTCTCTGTGTGGGGTGAGTCTGTGGGTGTCTCTGTGTGTGGTGAGTCTGTGGGTGTCTGTGTGTGTGGTGAGTCTGTGGGTGTCTCTGTGAGTCTCTGTTGTGTGGTGAGTCTGTGGGTCTCTGTGTGGTGTCTCTGTGTGTGGTGAGTCTGTGGGTGTCTCTGTGTGGGGTGAGTCTGTGGGTGTCTCTGTGTGGGGTGAGTCTGTGGGTGTCTGTGTGTGTGGTGAGTCTGTGGGTGTCTGTGTGTGTGGTGAGTCTGTGGGTGTCTCTGTGAGTCTCTGTTGTGTGGTGAGTCTGTGGGTGTCTCTGTCTGTGGGTGTCTCTGTGTGTGGTGAGTCTGTGGGTGTCTGTGTGTGTGGTGAGTCTGTGGGTGTCTCTGTGTGTGGTGAGTCTGTGGGTGTCTGTGTGTGTGGTGAGTCTGTGGGTGTCTCTGTGTGTGGTGAGTCTGTGGGTGTGTGTGTGTGTGGTGAGTCTGTGGGTGTCTCTGTGTGTGGTGAGTCTGTGGGTCTCTGTGAGTCTCTGTGTGATGAGTCTGTGGGTCTCTGTGGGTCTCTGTGTGATGAGTCTGTGGGTCTCAGTGTGATGAGTCTGTGGGTCTCAGTGTGATGAGTCTATGGGTCTCTGTGTGATGAGTCTGTGGGTCTCAGTGTGATGAGTCTGTGGGTCTCAGTGTGATGAGTCTGTGGGTCTCTGTGGGTCTCTGCGTGATGAGTCTGTGGGTCTCTGTTGTGGTGAGTCTGTGGGTCTCTGTGTGATGAGTCTGTGGGTGTCTCTGTGTGTGGTGAGTCTGTGGGTGTCTCTGTGTTGTGAGTCTGTGGGTGTCTCTGTGTGGTGAGTCTGTGGGTCTCTGTTGTGGTGAGTTTATGGGTCTCTGTGTGATGAGTCTGTGGGTGTCTCTGTGTGTGGTGAGTCTGTGGGTCTCTGTGTGATGAGTCTGTGGGTGTCTCTGTGTGTGGTGAGTCTGTGGGTGTCTCTGTGTAGTGAGTCTGTGGGTCTCTGTGTGGTGAGTCTATGGGTCTCTGTGTGGTGAGTCTGTGGGTGTCCCTGTGTGTGGTGAGTTTGTGGGTGTCTGTGTGGTGAGTCTGTGGGTCTCTGTGTGGTGAGTCTGTGGGTGTCTCTGTGTGTGGTGAGTCTGTGGGTCTCTGTGTGTGGTGAGTCTGTGGGTGTCTCTGTTGTGGTGAGTCTATGGGTCTCTGTGTGATGAGTCTGTGGGTCTCTGTGTGATGAGTCTGTGGGTCTCTGTGGACCTCTGTGTGATGAGTCTGTGGGTCTCAGTGTGATGAGTCTGTGGGTCTCAGTGTGATGAGTCTATGGGTCTCTGTGTGATGAGTCTGTGGGTCTCAGTGTGCTGAGTCTATGGGTCTCTGTGTGATGAGTCTGTGGGTCTCTGTTGTGTTGAGTCTGTGGGTCTCTGTGAGTCTATGTTGTGGTGAGTCTGTGGGTCTCTGTGTGATGAGTCTGTGGGTGTCTCTGTGTGTGGTGAGTCTGTGGGTGTCTCTGTGTGTGGTGAGTCTGTGGGTCTCTGTGTGGTGAGTCTGTGGGTCTCTGTGTGTTGAGTCTGTGGGTGTCTCTGTGTGTCTCGGTTGTGGTGAGTCTGTGGATCTCTGTGTGGTGAGTCTGTGGGTGTCTCTGTGTGTGGTGAGTCTGTGGGTGTCTCTGTGTGTGGTGAGTCTGGGTCTTTGTGTGATGAGTCTGTGTGTCTCTGTGTGGTGAGTCTGTGTGTGGTGAGTCTGTGGGTGTCTCTGTGTGTGGTGAGTCTGTGGGTGTCTCTGTGTGTGGTGAGTCTGTGGGTGTCTCTGTGTGGTGAGTCTGTGGGTCTCTGTGTAGTGAGTCTGTGTGTCTCTGTGTGTGGTGAGTCTGTGGGTGTCTCTGTGTGTGGTGAGTCTGTGGGTCTCTGTGTGGTGAGTCTGTGGGTGTCTCTGTGTGTGGTGAGTCTGTGGGTCTCTGTGAGTCTCTGTTGTGGTGAGTCTGTGGGTGTCTCTGTGTGTGATGGGTCTGTGGGTCTCTGTGTGGTGAGTCTGTGGGTGTCTCTGTGTGATGAGTCTGTGGGTGTCTCTGTGTGGTGAGTCTGTGGGTGTCTCTGTGTGGGGAGTCTGTGGGTCTCTGTTGTGGTGAGTCTGTGGGTGTCTCTGTGTGGGGAGTCTGTGGGTCTCTGTGGTGAGTCTGTGGGTCTCTGTGTGGTGAGTCTGTGGGTCTCTGTGTGGTGAGTCTGTGGGTGTCTCTGTGTGGTGAGTCTGTGTGTCTCTGTGTGTGGTGAGTCTGTGGGTGTCTCTGTGTGTGGTGAGTCTGTGTGTCTCTGTGTGACGAGTCTGTGGGTGTCTCTGTGTGTGGTGAGTCTGTGGGTGTCTCTGTGTGGTGAGTCTGTGTGTCTCTGTGTGGTGAGTCTGTGGGTCTCTGTGTGGTGAGTCTGTGGGTCTCTGTGTGTTGAGTCTGTGGGTGTCTCTGTGTGTCTCGGTTGTGGTGAGTCTGTGGATCTCTGTGTGGTGAGTCTGTGGGTGTCTCTGTGTGTGGTGAGTCTGTGGGTGTCTCTGTGTGGTGAGTCTGTGGGTGTCTCTGTCTGTGGGTGTCTCTGTGTGTGGTGAGTCTGTGGGTGTCTGTGTGGTGAGTCTGTGGGTGTTTCTGTGTGGTGAGTCTGTGGGTGTCTCTGTCTGTGGGTGTCTCTGTGTGTGGTGAGTCTGTGGGTGTCTCTGTTTGTGGTGAGTCTGTGGGTGTCTCTGTGTGTGATGAGTCTGTGGGTGTCTCTGTGTGTGGTGAATCTGTGGGTGTCTCTGTGTGGTGAGTCTGTGGGTCTCTGTGTGATGAGTCTATGGGTCTCTGTGTGGTGAGTCTGTGGGTCTCTGTGGACCTCTGTGTGATGAGTCTGTGGGTGTCTCTGTGTGATGAGTCTGTGGGTGTCTGTGTGATGAGTCTTTGGGTCTCTATGTGGTGAGTCTGTGGGTGTCTCTGTGTGTGGTGAGTCTGTGGGTGTCTCTGTGTGGTGAGTCTGTGGGTGCCTCTGTGTGTGGTGAGTCTGTGGGTGTCTGTGTGTGGTGAGTCTGTGTGTCTCTGTGTGACGAGTCTGTGGGTGTCTCTGTGTGGTGAGTCTGTGTGTCTCTGTTGTGGTGAGTCTATGGGTCTCTGTGAGTCTCTGTTGTGGTGAGTCTGTGGGTCTCTGTGAGTCTCTGTTGTGGTGAGTCTGTGGGTCTCTGTGTGGTGAGTCTGTGGGTGTCTCTGTGTGTGGTGAGTCTGTGGGTCTCTGTGTGGTGAGTCTGTGGGTCTCTGTGTGGTGAGTCTGTGGGTGTCTCTGTGTGTGGTGAGTCTGTGGGTGTCTCTGTGTGTGGTGAGTCTGTGGGTGTCCCTGTGTAATGAGTCTGTGGGTCTCTGTGTGGTGAGTCTGTGGGTCTCTGTGTGATGAGTCTGTGGGTCTCTGTGTGATGAGTCTGTGGGTCTCTGTGTGGTGAGTCTGTGCGTCTCTGTGTGATGAGTCTATGGATCTCTGTTAGTCTCTATGTGATGAGTCTGTGGGTCTCTGTTGTGGTGAGTCTATGTGTCTGTGTGTGATGAGTCTGTGGGTGTCTCTGTGTGGTGAGTCTGCGGGTGTCTCTGTGTGTGGTGAGTCTGTGGGTCTCTGTGTGTGATGAGTCTGTGGGTGTTTCTGTGTGTGGTGAGTCTGTGGGTGTCTCTGTGTGTGATGAGTCTGTGGGTGTCTCTGTGTGTGGTGAGTCTGTGTGTCTCTGTGTGGTGAGTCTGTGGGTCTCTGTGTGATGAGTCTGTGGGTCTCTGTGTGATGAGTCTATGGGTGTCTCTGTGTGGTGTGAGTCTATGGGTGTCTCTGTGTGTGTTGAGTCTGTGGGTGTCTCTGTGTGTGGTGAGTCTGTGGGTGTCTCTGTGTGTGGTGAGTCTGTGAGTCTCTGTGGGTCTCTGTGTGTAGAGTCTATGGGTCTCTGTGTGGTGAGTCTATGGGTCTCTGTGCGTCTCTGTGTGATGAGTCTGTGGGTCTCTGTGTGATGAGTCTGTGGGTCTCTGTGAGGTGAGTCTATGGGTCTCTGTGTGATGAGTCTGTGGGCCTCTGTGTGATGAGTCTGTGGGTCTCTGTGTGAAGAGTCTGTGGGTCTCTGTGTGATGAGTCTGTGGGTCTCTGTGTGATGAGTCTGTGGGTCTCTGTGTGGTGAGTCTGTGGGTCTCTGTGTGATGAGTCTGTGGGTCTCTGTGTGATGAGTCTGTGGGTCTCTGTGTGGTGAGTCTGTGGGTCTCTGTGTGATGAGTCTGTGGGTCTCTGTGTGATGAGTCTGTGGGTCTCTGTCTTGATTTGAAGCTCTCGTGACTGCAGGGATCCACACTCTTTGATTCTTTCTTTAAAGTCATCACGTGGTAGGTAGAAAATGAAACGACGTTTCCGCGGCAACGCAGGCGATCTGCCATCGGGCGGAGAAGAAAGACAAATTCAACGCTTTTAACATTTGATGCTCATCGAAGAATTTCAATGCAACATTCTGAACTTTTAGCTCGACGTTGA
>NC_046138.1:606452-636452 GCF_010993605.1 Petromyzon marinus | reverse complement strand
CTCACCATCTCTCACCATCTCTCACCATCTCTCTCACCATCTCTCTCCCTCCTCTCTCTCCCCGCCTCTCTCTCACCATCTCTCTCTCACCATCTCTCTCTCACCATCTCTCTCTCACCATCTCTCTCTCACCATCTCTCTCTCACCATCTCTCTCTCACCATCTCTCTCTCTCACCATCTCTCACCATCTCTCACCATCTCTCTCACCATCTCTCTCTCTCCCCGCCTCTCTCTCACCATCTCTCTCTCACCATCTCTCTCTCACCATCTCTCTCTCACCATCTCTCTCTCACCATCTCTCTCTCACCATCTCTCTCTCACCATCTCTCTCTCACCATCTCTCTCTCACCATCTCTCTCTCACCATCTCTCTCTCTCACCATCTCTCACCATCTCTCACCATCTCTCTCACCATCTCTCTCTCTCCCCGCCTCTCTCTCACCATCTCTCTCTCACCATCTCTCTCTCACCATCTCTCTCTCACCATCTCTCTCTCACCATCTCTCTCTCACCATCTCTCTCTCACCATCTCTCTCTCACCATCTCTCTCTCTCTCACCATCTCTCACCATCTCTCACCATCTCTCTCACCATCTCTCTCTCTCCCCGCCTCTCTCTCACCATCTCTCTCTCACCATCTCTCTCTCACCATCTCTCTCTCACCATCTCTCTCTCACCATCTCTCTCTCACCATCTCTCTCTCACCATCTCTCTCTCACCATCTCTCTCTCACCATCTCTCTCTCACCATCTCTCTCTCACCATCTCTCTCACCATCTCTCTCTCACCATCTCTCTCTCACCATCTCTCTCTCTCACCATCTCTCTCTCACCATCTCTCTCTCACCATCTCTCTCTCTCACCATCTCTCTCTCACCATCTCTCTCACCATCTCTCTCTCTCACCATCTCTCACTCACCATCTCTCTCTCACCATCTCTCTCTCACCATCTCTCTCACCATCTCTCTCTCACCATCTCTCTCTCACCATCTCTCTCTCTCACCATCTCTCTCTCACCATCTCTCTCTCACCATCTCTCTCTCTCACCATCTTTCTCTCTCACCATCTCTCTCACCATCTCTCTCACCATCTCTCTCTCACCATCTCACTCACCACCATCTCTCTTTCACCACCATCTCTCTCTCCCCGCCTCCCTCTCACTCACCACCACCTCCCTCTCACTCACCACCACCTCTTTCTCACTCACCACCACCTCTCTCTCTCTCTCTCACCATCTCTCTCTCACCATCTCTCTCTCACCATCTCTCTCTCACCATCTCACTCACCACCATCTCTCTCTCACCACCATCTCTCTCTCCCCGCCTCCCTCTCTCTCACCACCACCTCTCTCTCACTCACCACCATCTCTCTCTCACCACCACCTCTCTCTCACTCACCACCTCTCTCTCACCATCTCACCACCACCTCTCTCTCACTCACCACCATCTCTCTCACCATCCCTCTCACCATCTCTCTCTCACCATCTCACTCACCACCTCCTCTCTCTCACCACCATCTCTCACTCACCACCATCTCTCTCTCTCTCCCCGCCTCCCTCCCAGGCGCCCACGGCACCCACGTTGCGAGTATTGCTGCGGGGTTTTTCCCCGAGGAGCCGGAGCGGAGTGGAGTGGCACCCGGAGCGCAGATCCTGGCCATCAAGATCGGAGACTCACGGCTCAACACCATGGAGACCGGCACCGCACTCATACGCGCGGTACTCACTCATCACTCACTCACACACTCCCTCATCACTCGCTCACACACTCACTCGTTCGCTCACTCGCTCATCACTCACTCACACACTCACTCACTCATCACTCACTCACTCATCACTCACTCACACACTCGCTCATCACTCGCTCACACACTCACTCACTCGTTCGCTCACTCGTTCATCACTCACTCACTCGCTCACTCGTTCGCTCACTCGCTCATCACTCACTCGTTCATCACTCACACACTCACTCGTTCGCTCACTCGTTCATCACTCACACACTCACTCACTCGTTCGCTCACTCACTCATCACTCACTCACTCACTCGCTCGCTCACTCGTTCATCACTCACTCACTCACTCACACACTCGCTCATCACTCGCTCACTCACTCACTCACTCGTTCGCTCACTCGCTCATCACTCACTCACTGCTCGTTCGCTCGCTCACCACTCGCTCACTCGTTCACTCAATCGCTCGCCACTCACTCGCTCACTCACTCGCTCATCACTCACACACTCGCTCACCTGCTCACTCACTCACTCGCTCGCCCACTCGCTCATCGCTCGCTCACTCGTTCACTCAATCGCTCACTCACTCATCACTCACTCACTCGCTTACCCGCTCACTCGCTCGCTCACTCACTCACTCATCACTCGCTCATCACTCACTCATCACTCACTCATCACCCGCTCACTCACTCGCTCGCTCGCTCACTCGCTCGCTCACTCGCTCATCACTCACACGCTCACTCGCTTACTCACTCGCTCGCCCGCTCACTCGCTCATCACTCACTCACACATCACTCGCTCGCTCACTCGCTCATCACTCACTCACTCACCGCTCACGCTCACCACTCTCTCTCTCTCTGCGTGTGTGTGCGCTTGGCACAGATGATCGAGGTGATGAATCACAAATGCGACCTCGTCAACTACAGCTACGGTGAAGCGGCTCACTGGCCCAACGCGGGGTGAGCGGTCGACACCACCGTCATCACCGCCACCACCACCACCACTAACACCACCACTAACACCACCACCACTACCACCGTCATCACCGCCACCACCACCACTAACACCACCACTACCACCACCACTACCACCACCACCACCACTAACACCACCGCCACCACCACCACCACTACCACCACCACTAACACCACCACCACCACTACCACCACCACCACCGCCGCCACCACCACCACCACTACCACCACTAACACCACTAACACCGCCACCACCGCTGCCACTACCACCACCACCACCGCCACCACCGCCACTAACACCACCACCGCCACCACTACCACCACCGCTACCACCACCACTGCTACCACCACCACCGCTACCACCACCACTGCTACCACCACCACCACTACCACCACCATCACCACCACTACCACCACTAACACCACCACCGCCACCACCGCCACCACCGCCACTAACACCACCACCGCCACCACTACCACCACCGCTACCACCACCGCTACCACCACCACCGCTACCACCACCACCACCATCACCACCACTATCGTCATCATCGTCGTCATCATCAGCACCATCCCTTCTCCACCGTGTGTCTCTCTCTCTCACCACCTCACCCTCACCACCCCTCACCACGGAACCCGCAGGCGTGTGTGCGAGGTGATCACGGAGGCGGTGAACAAGCACGGCGTGGTGTTTGTGTCCAGCGCCGGCAACAACGGACCCTGCCTCTCCACCGTGGGCTCACCGGGCGGAACGCTGCCCTCAGTCATCGGTGAGGACTCGCTCACCACACAGCTCACCACACGGGAGACTCGCTCACCACACGGGAGACTCGCTCACCACGCGGGAGACTCGCTCACCACACGGGAGACTCGCTCACCACACAGCTCACCACACGGGAGACTCGCTCACCACACGGGAGACTCGCTCACCACACGGGAGACTCGCTCACCACACAGCTCACCACACGGGAGACTCGCTCACCACACGGGAGACTCGCTCACCACACGGGAGACTCGCTCACCACACGGGAGACTCGCTCACCACACGGGAGACTCGCTCACCACACAGCTCACCACACGGGAGACTCGCTCACCACACGGGAGACTCGCTCACCACACGGGAGACTCGCTCACCACACAGCTCACCACACGGGAGACTCGCTCACCACACGGGAGACTCGCTCACCACACGGGAGACTCGCTCACCACACGGCTCACCACACGGGAGACTCGCTCACCACGCGGCTCACCACACGGCTCATCACGCGGGAGACTCGCTCACCACACAGCTCACCACACGGCTCACCACACGGCTCACCACACGGCTCATCACGCGGGAGACTCGCTCACCACACGGCTCACCACACGGCTCACCACGCGGGAGGCTCGCTCACCACACAGCTCACCACACGGGAGACTCGCTCACCACACGGGAGACTCGCTCACCACACGGGAGACTCGCTCACCACGCGGGAGACTCGCTCACCACACGGGAGACTCGCTCACCACACGGGAGACTCGCTCACCACGCGGGAGACTCGCTCACCACACGGGAGACTCGCTCACCACACAGGAGACTCGCTCACCACGCGGCTCACCACACGGCTCACCACGCGGGAGACTCGCTCACCACACGGCTCACCACACGGCTCACCACGCGGGAGACTCGCTCACCACACGGCTCACCACACGGCTCACCACACAGGAGACTCGCTCACCACACGGCTCACCACACGGCTCACCACGCGGGAGGCTCGCTCACCACACGGCTCACCACACGGCTCACCACGCGGGAGGCTCGCTCACCACACGGCTCACCACACGGCTCACCACACGGGAGACTCGCTCACCACACGGCTCACCACACAGGAGACTCGCTCACGACGCGGGAGACTCGCTCACCACACAGGAGACTCGCTCACCACACGGCTCACCACACGGCTCACCACGCGGGAGACTCGCTCACCACGCGGGAGACTCGCTCACCAAGTGTGTGTGGTGTGTGTGGTGTGTGTGTGGTGTGTGTGGAGTGTGTGTGGTGTGTGTAGTGTGTGTGGTGTGTGTGTGGTGTGTGTGTGGTGTGTGTGTGGTGTGTGTAGTGTGTGTGGTGTGTGTGTGGTGTGTGTGTGGTGTGTGTGGTGTGTGTGTGGTGTGTGTGGTGTGTGTGGAGTGTGTGTGGTGTGTGTGTGGTGTGTGTGTGGTGTGTGTGTGGTGTGTGTGTGGTGTGTGTGTGGTGTGTGTGTGGTGTGTGTAGTGTGTGTGGTGTGTGTGTGGTGTGTGTGTGGTGTGTGTGTGGTGTGTGTGGTGTGTGTATGGTGTGTGTGTGTGGTGTGTGTGGTGTGTGTGTGGTGTGTGTGTGTGGTGTGGGTGGTGTGGGTGGTGTGTGTGTGTGGTGTGGGTGTGTGGTGTGTGTGTGGGTGTGGGGTGTGTGTGTGATGTGTGTGTGTGTTTAGTGTGTGTGTGTGGTGTGTGTGTGGTGTGTGTGTGGTGTGTGTGTGGTGTGTGTGGTGTGTGTGTGGTGTGTGTGTGTGGTGTGTGTGATGTGTGTGTGGTGTGTGTGATGTGTGTGTGTGTGTGTGGGTTTGTGTGTGATGTGTGATGTAGGTGTGTGTGTGGTGTGTGTGGTGTGTGTGTGTGTGATGTGTGTGTGGTGTGTGGTGAGTGTGTGGTGTGTGTGGTGTGTGTGGGTTTGTGTGTGTGGGTTTGTGTGTGTGTGTGTGTGATGTGTGATGTAGGTGTGTGTGTGGTGTGTGTGGTGTGTGTGTGTGTGGTGTGTGTGATGTGTGTGTGATGTATGTGTGTGTGTGATGTGTGATGTATGTGTGTGTGTGGTGTGTGTGGTGTGTGATGTGTGTGTGGTGTGTGTGTGTGGTGTGTCTGTGATGTGTGTGATGTGTGTGTGGTGTGTGTGTGTGTGTATGATGTGTGGTGTGTGATGTATGTGTGTGTGTGTGATGTATGTGTGTGTGATGTGTGATGTATGTAGTGTGTGGTGTGTGTGTGTGTGTGATGTGTGATGTATGTGTGTGTGCAATGTGTTTGTGTATGATTTGTGTGTGATCTGTGTGTGTTTGATGTGTGTGTGTGGTGTGTGTGTGATGTATGTGTGTGGTGTGTGGTGTGTGTGTGATGTGTATGTGGTGTGTATGTGGTGTGTGTGATGTGTGTGTGTGATGTGTGTGTGGTGTGTGTGTATGTGGTGTGTGTGGTGTGTGTGTATGTGGTGTATGTGGTGTGTGTGGTGTGTGTGTGATGTGTGTGATGTGTGTGTGTAATGCGTTTGTGTGTGATGTGTGTGTGTGATGTGTGTGTGATCTGTGTGTGTGATGTGTGTGTGTGGTGTGTGTGTGTGATGTATGTGTGTGTGTGTGGTGTGTGGTGTGTGTGGTGTGTGTGGTGTGTGTGGTGAGTGTGTGTGAGTGTGTGATGTATGTGTGTGTGGTGTGTGTGTATGATGTGTGATGTGTGTGATGTGTGATGTATGTGTGTGTGATGTGTGTGTGATGTATGTGTGTGTGATGTGTGTGTGTGATGTGTGATGTATGTGTGTGTGTGTGATGTATGTGTGTGTGATGTGTGTGTGTGGTGTGTGTGTGTGATGTATGTGTGTGTGTGTGTGGTGTGTGGTGTGTGTGGTGTGTGTGGTGTGTGTGGTGAGTGTGTGTGAGTGTGTGATGTATGTGTGTGTGGTGTGTGTGTATGATGTGTGATGTGTGTGATGTGTGATGTATGTGTGTGTGATGTGTGTGTGATGTGTGTGTGATGTATGCGTGTGTGATGTGTGTGTGATGTGTGATGTATGTGTGTGTGATGTGATGTATGTGTGTGTGATGTGTGTGATGTGTGTGTGATGTGTGTGTGATGTATGTGTGTGTGATGTATGTGTGTGTGATGTGTGATGTATGTGTGTATGTGTGTGATGTGTGTGTGATGTATGTATGTGTGTGTGATGTGTGTGATGTGTGATGTATGTGTGTGTGATGTGTGATGTATGTGTGTGTGATGTGTGGTGTGTGGTGTGTGTGTGATGTATGTGTGTGTGATGTATGTATGTGTGTGTGATGTGTGTGATGTGTGATGTATGTGTGTGTGATGTGTGATGTATGTGTGTGTGATGTGTGATGTATGTGTGTGTGATGTGTGATGTATGTGTGTGTGATGTATGTGTGATGTATGTATGTGTGTGTGATGTATGTGTGTGTGATGTATGTGTGTGTGATGTATGTGTGTGTGATGTGTGATGTATGTGTGTATGTGTGATGTATGTGTGTGTGTGATGTATGTGTGTGTGATGTGTGATGTATGTGTGTGTGATGTATGTGTGTGTGATGTATGTGTGTGTGATGTGTGATGTATGTGTGTGTGATGTATGTGTGTGTGATGTGTGATGTATGTGTGTGTGATGTGTGTGTGTGTGATGTGTGTGTGATGTATGTGTGTGTGATGTGTGATGTATGTGTGTATGTGTGTGTGATGTGTGTGTGATGTATGTATGTGTGTATGTGTGTGTGATGTGTGTGTGATGTATGTATGTGTGTGTGATGTGTGTGATGTGTGATGTATGTGTGTATGTGTGTGTGATGTATGTGTGTGTGTGTGATGTATGTGTATGTGTGTGTGATGTGTGTGTGATGTGTGATGTATGTGGTGTGTGTGTGTGTGATGTGTGTGATGTATGTGTGTGTGATGTGTGATGTATGTGTGTGTGTGGTGTGTGTGATGTTTGTGTGTGATGTGTGTGATGTGTGTGATGTATGTGTGATGTGTGTGTGATGTGTGTGATGTATGTGTGATGTGTGTGTGATGTGTGTGTGATGTATGTATGTGTGTATGTGTGTGTGATGTGTGTGTGATGTATGTATGTGTGTGTGATGTGTGTGATGTATGTATGTGTGTGTGATGTATGTGTGTGTGATGTATGTGTGTGTGATGTATGTGTGTGTGATGTATGTGTGTGTGATGTATGTGTGTGTGATGTATGTATGTGTGTGTGATGTATGTGTGTGATGTATGTGTGTGTGATGTGTGTGTGTGTGATGTATGTGTGTGTGATGTATGTATGTGTGTGTGATGTATGTGTGTGTGATGTGTGTGTGATGTATGTGTGTGTGATGTATGTGTGTGTGATGTGTGATGTATGTGTGTGTGATGTGTGTGTGTGTGTGTGGCAGGTGTGGGGGCCTACGTCTCTCCGGACATGATGGTCGCTGAGTACTCACTGCGGGAGAAGCTGCCAGGCAACCAGTATACTTGGTCATCACGCGGACCCTGGTAGCCCTCCATCACCATCACCACCACCACCACCACCGCCATCACCACCACCGCCATCACCACCACCACCACCGCCATCACCACTGCCATCACCGCCATCACCGCCATCACCGCCATCACCGCCACCGTCACTACCACCGCCATCACCACCACCGCCACCACCACCGCCACCACCACCACCGCCACCACCGCCACCGCCATTACCACCGCCATCACCATCACCACCGCCACCGCCATTACCACCGCCATCACCATCACCACCGCCTCCACCACCGCCATCACCACCACCGCCACCACCACCGCCACCACCGCCACCGCCATTACCACCGCCATCACCATCACCACCGCCATCACCACCGCCATCACCACCGCCATCACCACCGCCATCACCGGCACCGCCATCACCGCCATCACCACCGCCACCGCCCAGCGTGGACGGCTCTCTGGGGGTGTGTGTGTATCTGTGTGTGTGTATCTGTGTGTGTGTATCTGTGTGTGTATCTGTGTGTGTATATCTATGTGTCTGTGTATCTGTGTGTGTGTATGTGTGTGTGTGTGTACCAGCGTGGACGGCTCTCTGGGAGTGTGTGTGTGTATGTGTGTGTATCTGTGTGTATGTGTGTGTGTATCTGTGTGTGTGTGTACCAGCATGGACGGCTCTGTGTGTGTGTGTGTGTGTATCTGTGTGTGTGTACCAGCGTGGACGGCTCTCTGGGGGTGTGTGTGTGTATGTATGTGTGTGTGAATCTGTGTGTGTGTATGTATCTGTGTGTGTATGTGTGTGTGTGTACCAGCGTGGACGGCTCTCTGGGGGTGTATGTATCTATGTATGTGTGTGTGAATGTGTGTGTGTATATGTGTGTGTGTGAATCTGTGTGTGTGTGTATGTGTGTGTGAATCTGTGTGTGTGTGTATGTGTGTGTGAATCTGTGTGTGTGTGTATGTGTGTGTGTATCTGTGTGTGTGTGTGTATCTCTGTGTATGTGTGTGTGTATGTGTGTGTGTATGTGTGTGTGTGTACCAGCGTGGACGGCTCTCTGGGGGTGTGTGTGTGTGTGGCGACCCGGGTTCGATTCCCGCTCACGGCCAACACCAGTGACGATTATCTGAACCGGTCCCGGGCCTCCCCTAGGTCGACTCAGCCTCAAAATGAGTACCTGGTGCGGTGTGTAAACATTGCCACTAGGGAGACAAAGGCGGTCGGGCGTGGTGCTGGCCACCCACCCCCTCGTGTACCGTTCCGGCCTTCATAGGTGCTCGCTAACAGCACTTGCCCCTACAGTCTGTTCAGGCTATACGGGGGATCTTTGTCTTTATCTTTGTGTACCAGCGTGGACGGCTCTCTGGGGGTGTGTGTGTATCTGTGTGTATGTGTGTATATGTGTGTGTATGTGTATGTGTGTATGTGTGTATGTGTGTGTGTGAATCTGTGTGTGTGTGTATCTATGTGTGTGTGTGTATCTGTGTGTGTGTGTATGTGTGTGTGTATGTGTGTGTGTGTGTACCAGCGTGGACGGCTCTCTGGGGGTGTGTGTGTATCTGTGTGTGTGAATCTGTGTGTGTGTGTGTATGTATCTGTGTGGGTATGTGTGTGTATGTGTGTGTGTGTATCTATGTGTGTGTGTGTGTATCTGTGTGTGTGTATCTGTGTGTGTGTGTACCAGCGTGGACGGCTCTCTGTGTGTGTGTGTGTGAATCTGTGTGTATCTATGTGTGTGTGTGTGTGTGATTCTGTGTGTGTGTGTATGTGTGTGTGTATGTGTGTGTGTACTCAAATATTGGATGAAGTCACCCCCTGTGAGTGGCTGGCTGAGGTGCCAGCTGCTGATGAAGTATTGAAGGCGATCCGGAGTCTGAGACCAGGAAAGGCAGCGGGCAGAGATGATCTCCCAAGCGAAATGCTGAGGGAGGGTGGCGTTTGTGCACAGACTGCCCTATATGACATCATAACAACAGTCTGGACCACTGGACGGGTTCCGCAGGATTGGAAGGATGCCCTGGTGGTCCCCCTTTTTAAGAAGGGGGACCGCACAGACTGTAACAACTACAGGGGCATCTCACTCCTCAGTGTGCCGGGAAAGGTCCTGGCAAGGATTATTCAGCATCGCCTTGCCAGGCACGCTGAGGAGAGGCTTGCGGAGCCCCAATGCGGTTTCAGGAAAGGGCGGTCCTGCACAGATGCCATATTTTCTGTCCGTCTGCTACAGCAGAGGTGTAGGGAATTCCAACAAGACCTACATCTCTGCTTTATTGACCTGGTCAAGGCCTATGATACCATCAGTAGGCCTGGGCTCTGGGTCGTTCTTCGTGCTTTTGGAGTACCTGACCCTCTGCTCACGATCATTAAGGACCTTCATGATGGTGAGCGGGCCCGGGTAAAACTACGTGGCCGGGAGTCAGAGCCATTCCCTGTACACCTTGGGGTGCGACAGGGATGTCCTCTGGCTCCCACATTATTTAACATCTATTTTGACCACGTAGTTCGTGAAGCCTTCAATAGCTGTACCGGGGGAATCTCCATATGGTACAGATATAATGGGAAGCTAATCGACGCCCGGGTGCGGTCAAGGGATGGCTCCCTATTGCTCAACCACGTTATGTATGCTGATGACTTGGTAATAGCTGCTCAGTCAGAGGAGGAGTTGGAGACGCTGCTGCTGAGACTGGAGCGTGCCACTAAGAGGTGGGGCCTTACCATCAGCCCCACCAAAACTAAGCACCTGCCTGGGTATTTTGTACCATCGGACACTCCACCTCCACAACTCCCAATCGGTGATGGGGCAGTTGTGGAGAGAGTGGAGAGTTTCCCATACCTGGGCAGTGTGCTTATGACTGGCTCCAGTTTAACAGCAGAGGTCTCACTCCGAATCAGTCGAGCGGCAATATCTTTTCATCGGCTGCGTAACGCTGTGTGGAAGCTACCTGGTCTGTCGCTCCGCACTAAGCTTCAGGTCTTCTCGGCCACGGTCATTCCCTCCCTTCTCTACGCTTGCGAAACGTGGACCCCCCTAATGGAACATCTTCGCCGGTTAGAAACATTTAGGCTGGCCTGCCTACGATCCATCCTGGGTTTAACCAGACTGGATTGTGTGAGGAGCTCACAAATCCTTGAAAGATCTGGGCAGGGTCCCATCGGTGAGCTCCTCCGGCAGGCAAGGCTGCGATGGCTGGGTCATGTAGCCCGCATGTCCAGCCACCGCATGCCGAAACAGCTTTTGTTTGGCCGGATTGAGGGGGCTAAGCGGGCGCGGCACGGGCTAGAGAAGAGATGGAGTGATGTGGTACAGGAGGACGTGGAGCTGAGTGGACTTGCCGATGACTGGTACCAGCGGTGTCAAGATCGGCCTCTGTGGAGGAGGCTCGTGAAGGATGCTACTGGGCAGTTGGAGGCAGTCGCCCTCCAACAACAACGGAGGGCGGAGGAGCGACGCTCACAACAGCGAGCGGAGCGCCAGGTGGCTAAAGCACAGCAGGTTGGCACAGTAGGGGGCACAGGTGGTGCATCAGCCAGTCATCTCAGTCAGTCGACCCGTGGCACCTGGGTCTGCCCAGTGACCTCCTGCCAGCGGGCGTTCGACACTTCACGTGGCCTCAGGGTGCACATAGCCTGGCACAAGCGTCGTGGTGACGTCACCGCCACTTAGTGGCGAATGGCGGTTGTTGTTGTTGTACCAGCGTGGACGGCTCTCTGGGGGTGTGTGTGTGTATCTATGTGTCTGTGTGTGTGTGTATGTGTATGTGTGTATGTGTGTGTGTATCTATGTGTCTGTGTGTGTGTGTATGTGTGTGTGTATCTGTGTGTGTGTATGTGAATCTGTGTGTATCTGTGTGTGTATCTGTGTGTGTGTACCAGCGTGGACGGCTCTCTGGGAGTGTGTGTGTGTATGTGTGTGTATGTGTGTGTATCTGTGTGTGTATCTGTGTGTGTGTGTGTATGTGTGTGTGAATCTGTGTATGTGTATGTATGTGTGTGTATGTATCTGTGTGTGTGTGTGTACCAGCGTGGACGGCTCTCTGGGGGTGTGTGTGAGCGCGCCGGGCGGCGCCATCGCCGCAGTGCCCAACTGGACGCTGCGAGGGACCCAGCTGATGAACGGCACCTCCATGTCCTCTCCCAACGCCTGCGGTGGCATCGCGCTCATCCTGTCGGGTCAGTCGCTGGGGTCACCACGGCCGGGTCGCTGGGGTCACCACGGCCGGGTCGCTGGGGTCACGGTGGGCCGGGTCAGTGGCTGGGGTCATGATGGCCGGGTCAGTGGCTGGGGTCATGATGGGCCGGGTCAGTGGCTGGGGTCACCATGGGCCGGGTCAGTGGCTGGGGTCACAGTGGGCCGGGTCAGTGGCTGGGGTCACAGTGGGCCGGGTCAGTGGCTGGGGTCACGGTGGGTCGGGTCAGTGGCTGCGGTCATGATGGGCCGGGTCAGTGGCTGGGGTCACCATGGGCCGGGTCAGTGGCTGGGGTCACCGTGGGCTGGGTCAGTGGCTGGGGTCACGATGGCCGGGTCAGTGGTTGGGGTCACCATGGGCCGGGTCAGTGGCTGGGGTCACCATGGGCCGGGTCAGTGTCTGGGGTCACGATGACCGGGTCAGTGGCTGGGGTCATGGTGGCTCGGGTCAGTGGCTGGGGTCACCATGGGCCCGGTCAGTGGCTGGGGTCACGATGGCCGGGTCAGTGGCTGGGGTCACGGTGGGCTGGGTCAGTGGCTGGGGTCACCATGGGCCGGGTCAGTGGCTGGGGTCACCATGGGCCGGGTCAGTGGCTGGGGTCACCATGGGCCGGGTCAGTGGCTGGGGTCACGATGGGCCAGGTCAGTGGCTGGGGTCACCGTGGGCCGGGTCAGTGGCTGGGGTCACGGTGGGTCGGGTCAGTGGCTGGGGTCACGATGGGCCGGGTCAGTGGCTGGGGTCACGATGGGCCGGGTCAGTGGCTGGGGTCACGGTGGGCCGGGTCAGTGGCTGGGGTCACGGTGGGCCGGGTCAGTGGCTGGGGTCACCACGGCCGTGTCGCTGGAGCGGTACCTGGGCCTTCTGCAGGACTGAAGTCCCTGGGAGTGCCCTACTCACCGCACTCGGTGCGACGGGCCCTGGAGAACTCAGCGGTGCGGCTGGGGGACATCGAAGTCTTTGCTCAGGGCCACGGACTCATCCAGGTGAGAGACTCACACACACACAGACTCACACACACACACAGACTCACACACACACACACAGACTCACACACACACACAGACTCACACACACACACACACAGACTCACACAGACACTCACACACAGACTCACCACGCAGAGACCCACAGACTCATCACACACAGAGACCCACAGACTCATCACACAGAGACCCACAGACTCACCACACAGAGACCCACAGACTCATCACACAGAGACCCACAGACTCACTCACACAGAGACCCACAGACTCACTCACACAGAGACCCATAGACTCATCACCGCACAGAGACCCACAGACTCATCACACAGAGACCCACAGACTCACCACACAGAGACCCACAGACTCACCACACAGAGACCCACAGACTCACCACACAGAGACCCACAGACTCATCACACAGAGACCCACAGACTCACCACACAGAGACCCACAGACTCATCACACAGAGACCCACAGACTCACTCACACACAGACCCACAGACTCATCACACAGAGACTCACAGACTCATCACACAGAGACCCACAGACCCACTCACACAGAAGCTCCCCTCCCTCCTCTCCCCGGCCTACCTCGGGTGGTCCAGGTGGACCGAGCGTTTGACCTGCTCGTGGCGAGTGCCGGCTCGCCCTGTGCCCTGCTGCGATTCTCCGCGAGCGTCGGCTCTCTGCGTGGAGTTTACCTGCGGGAGGCCGAGCAGCTGGGCTCCGCTCACGAGTACGGAGTGTCCATCGAGCCGACGTTCCCCGAGGGCACCGGTGAGACACACAGAGACACAGAGAGACAGAGAGACAGAGAGAGACACAGACACACAGAGAGAGAGACACACAGACACACAGAGACACAGAGAGACACACATAGACACACAGAGAGACACAGACAGAGGCTCACGAGTACGGAGTGTCCATCGAGCCGACGTTCCCCGAGGGCACCGGTGAGACACCACGGAGACACACGGAGAGAGACACAGAGAGAGACACAGAGACACGGAGAGAGAGAGACACAGAGAGACACAGAGAGACACACAGAGACACACAGAGACACACAGAGAGAGAGACACACAGATAGAGAGACACAGACACACAGAGACACAGACACACAGAGACACAGAGAGACACAGAGAGACACACAGAGAGAGAGACACAGAGACACAGACAGAGGCTCACGAGTACGGAGTGTCCATCGAGCCGACGTTCCCCGAGGGCACCGGTGAGACACACAGAGACACGCGGAGACACAGAGAGAGACACAGAGAGAGAGACACAGAGACACAGAGAGACACACAGAGACACAGAGAGACACAGACAGAGGCTCACGAGTACGGAGTGTCCATCGAGCCGACGTTCCCCGAGGGCACCGGTGAGGCACACAGAGACACGCGGAGACACACGGAGAGACACAGAGAGAGAGACACAGAGACACAGAGAGACACAGAGAGACACACAGAGACACACACACAGAGAGAAACACAGAGACACAGAGAGACACAGAGAGACACAGAGAGACACACAGAGACACACAGAGACACACAGAGACACACAGAGAGAGAGAGAGACACAGAGACACAGACAGAGACACAGAGACACAGACAGAGGCTCACGAGTACGGAGTGTCCATCGAGCCGACGTTCCCCGAGGGCACCGGTGAGACACCACGGAGAGACACGGAGACACACGGAGACACAGAGAGACACATAGAGAGAGAGACACAGAGACACAGAGAGACACACAGAGACACACACACAGAGAGAGACACAGAGACACAGAGAGACACAGAGAGACACACAGAGACACAGAGAGACACAGAGAGAGAGAGACACAGAGACACAGACAGAGACACAGAGACACAGAGAGAGGCTCAGGAGTACGGAGTGTCCATCGAGCCGACGTTCCCCGAGGGCACCGGTGAGACACACCACGGAGACACGGAGACACACGGAGACACAGAGACATAGAGAGAGAGACACAGAGACACACAGAGACAAAGAGAGACAGACACACAGAGACACAGAGAGACACAGAGACACACAGAGACACAGAGAGACACAGACACACAGAGACACAGAGAGACACAGAGACACACAGAGACACACAGAGACACAGAGAGACACAGACACACAGAGACACAGAGAGACACAGAGACACACAGAGACACAGAGAGACACAGACACACAGAGACACAGAGAGATACAGAGAGACACAGACACACAGAGACACAGAGAGACACAGAGACACACAGAGACACAGAGAGACACAGACACACAGAGACACAGAGAGACACAGAGACACAGAGACACACAGAGACACACAGAGACACAGAGAGACACAGACACACAGAGACACAGAGAGACACAGAGACACACAGAGACACAGAGAGACACAGACACACAGAGACACAGAGAGACACAGAGAGACACAGACACACAGAGACACAGACACACACAGAGACACAGAGAGACACAGAGACAGAGAGACACAGAGACACAGAGACACAGAGAGACACAGACACACAGAGACACAGAGACACAGAGAGAGACACAGAGAGACACAGAGACACAGAGACACAGAGAGACACAGAGAGACACAGAGACACACAGAGACACAGAGAGACACAGACACACAGAGACACAGAGAGACACAGAGAGACACAGACACACAGAGACACAGAGAGAGACACAGAGAGACACAGAGACACAGAGACACAGAGAGACAGAGAGACACAGAGAGACACAGACACACAGAGACACAGAGAGACACAGAGACACAGAGAGACACAGAGAGACACAGACACACAGACACACAGAGAGAGGCACAGAGAGACACAGACACACAGACACACAGAGAGACACAGAGAGACACAGACAGAGAGATACAGAGAGAGAGAGAGAGACACACAGTGAGACACAGAGAGACACAGACACACAGACACACAGAGACACAGAGAGACACAGAGAGACACAGACACACAGACACACAGAGACACAGAGAGACACAGAGAGACATACAGAGATACACAGAGACACAGAGAGACACAGAGGCACACAGAGAGACACAGAGAGACACAGACACACAGAGACACAGAGAGACATACAGATATACACAGAGACACAGAGAGACACAGAGGCACACAGAGACACAGAGAGACACAGAGACACAGACACACAGAGACACAGAGAGATACAGAGATACACAGAGACACAGACAGAGAGACACAGACAGAGAGACACAGAGAGAGACACAGACAGAGAGAGACACAGAGACACAGACAGACACAGAGAGAGACACAGACAGAGAGACACAGAGAGACGCAGACAGAGAGACGCAGACAGAGAGACACAGACAGAGAGACACAGAGAGACACAGACAGAGAGACACAGACAGAGAGACACAGAGAGACACAGAGAGACACAGACAGAGAGATACAGAGAGAGAGAGAGACACACAGTGAGACACACAGAGAGACACAGAGAGACACAGACACACAGACACACAGACACACAGAGACACAGAGAGACACAGAGAGACACAGACACACAGACACACAGAGACACAGAGAGACACAGAGAGACATACAGAGATACACAGAGACACAGAGAGACACAGAGGCACACAGAGAGACACAGAGAGACACAGAGACACAGACACACAGAGACACAGAGAGACATACAGAGATACACAGAGACACAGAGAGACACAGAGGCACACAGAGAGACACAGAGAGACACAGAGACACAGACACACAGAGACACAGAGAGACACAGAGATACACAGAGACACAGACAGAGAGACATACAGAGAGACACAGACAGAGAGACACAGAGAGACACAGAGAGACACAGAGACACAGACACACAGAGACACAGAGAGACATACAGAGATACACAGAGACACAGAGAGACACAGAGGCACACAGACAGACACAGACACACAGAGACACAGACACACAGAGACACAGAGAGACACAGAGAGACACAGACACACAGAGACACAGAGAGACATAGAGAGACACAGACACAGAGACACAGAGAGAGACACAGAGAGAGACACAGAGAGACACAGAGACACAGAGAGACACAGAGAGACACAGAGACACACAGAGACACAGAGAGACACAGACACACAGAGACACAGAGAGACACAGACACACAGACACACAGAGACACAGAGAGAGACACAGAGAGACACAGAGAGACACAGACACACAGAGACACAGAGACACAGAGAGAGACACAGAGAGACACAGAGACACAGAGAGACACAGAGGGACACAGACACACAGACACACAGAGACACAGAGAGAGGCACAGAGAGACACAGACACATAGACACACAGAGAGACACAGAGAGACACAGACACACAGACACACAGAGACACAGAGAGACACAGAGACACAGACACACAGACACACAGAGACACACAGAGACACAGAGAGACATACAGAGATACACAGAGACACAGAGAGACACAGAGGCACACAGAGGCACACAGAGAGACACAGAGAGACACAGAGACACAGACACACAGAGACACAGAGAGACATACAGAGATACACAGAGACACAGAGAGACACAGAGGCACACAGAGAGACACAGAGAGACACAGACACACAGAGACACAGAGAGACACAGACACACAGAGAGACACAGAGAGACACAGACACAGAGAGACACAGAGACACAGAGAGAGACACAGAGAAACACAGAGAGACACAGAGACACACAGAGACACAGAGAGACACAGACACACAGAGACACAGAGAGACACAGAGAGACACAGACACACAGACACACAGAGACACAGAGAGAGACACAGAGAGACACAGAGACACAGAGAGACAGAGAGACACAGAGAGACACAGACACACAGAGACACAGAGAGACACAGAGACACAGAGAGACACAGAGAGACACAGACACACAGACACACAGAGACACAGAGAGAGGCACAGAGAGACACAGACAGAGAGATACAGAGAGAGAGAGAGAGAGACACACACAGTGAGACACAGAGAGACACAGAGAGACACAGACACACAGACACACAGAGACACAGAGAGACACAGACACACAGACACACAGAGACACAGAGAGACACAGAGAGACATACAGAGATACACAGAGACACAGAGAGACACAGAGGCACACAGAGAGACACAGAGAGACACAGGGACACAGACACACAGAGCGACACAGAGACACAGAGAGACACAGAGATATACAGAGCCACAGACAGAGAGACATACAGAGAGACACAGACAGAGAGACACAGAGAGACAGAGACACAGAGAGACAGAGACACAGACAGAGAGACACAGACAGAGAGACACAGACAGAGAGACACAAAGAGAGACACAGACAGAGAGAGACACAGAGACACAGAGAGAGACACAGAGAGAGACACAGACAGAGAGACACAGAGAGACGCAGACAGAGAGACGCAGACAGAGAGACACAGACACACAGAGAGACACAGACAGAGAGACACAGAGAGACAGAGAGACACAGACAGAGAGACACAGACAGAGACAGAGATACACAGAGAGACAGACAGAGAGACACAGAGAGACACAGACAGAGAGAGAGAGAGAGATACAGAGACACAGAGAGACACAGAGACACAGACAGAGAGACGCAGAGAGACACACAGAGAGACAGAGACACACAGACAGAGGCATGGACACACGGAGACAGAGAGACACGGAGACAGATACGGAGAGACACACCGTGTCTCCACCGTGTCTCCACCGTGTCTCCGTGTCCCCCACGTGTCTCCCCCCCATGTGTCCCCCACGTGTCCCCCACGTGTCCCCCACGTGTCCCCCACGTGTCCCCCACGTGTCTCCCCACCACGTGTCTCCCCCCCCCACGTGTCTCCCCACGTGTCTCCGACGTGTCTCCCCCCACGTGTCTCCCCCACGTGTCTCCCCCCACGTGTCTCCCCCACGTGTCCCCCCCCCACGTGTCTCCCCCCACGTGTCCCCCCCCCACGTGTCTCCCCCCACGTGTCTCCCCCACGTGTCTCCCCCCACGTGTCTCCCCCACGTGTCTCCCCACGTGTCCCTCACGTGTCCCCCACGTGTCTCCCCACGTGTCCCTCACGTGTCCCCCACGTGTCTCCCCCACGTGTCTCCCCACGTGTCCCTCACGTGTCCCCCACGTGTCTCCCACCACGTGTCCCCACCACGTGTCCCCACCACGTGTCTCCCCCCCACGTGTCCCCACCACGTGTCCCCCACGTGTCCCCACCACGTGTCCCCCCCCACGTGTCTCCCACGTGTCTCCCACGTGTCCCTCACGTGTCTCCCCACGTGTCTCCCCACGTGTCTCCCCACCACGTGTCTCCCCCCCACGTGTCTCCCCCACGTGTCTCCCTCATGTGTCTCCCACGTGTCCCTCACGTGTCCCTCACGTGTCCCCCACGTGTCTCCCCCACGTGTCTCCCCACCACGTGTCTCCCCTCCCACGTGTCCCTCACGTGTCTCCCCCCCACGTGTCTCCCCACCACGTGACTCACCACCACGTGACTCACCACCACCACGTGTCTCCCCACCACCACGTGTCTCCCCACCACGTGTCTCCCCACCACGTGTCCCCCACCACGTGTCTCCCCCCACGTGTCTCCCCACCACGTGTCTCCCCACCACGTGTCTCCCCCCACGTGTCTCCCCCCACGTGTCTCCCCACCACGTGTCTCCTACGTGTCCCCCACGTGTCCCCCACCACGTGTCCCCCACGTGTCTCCCCCCCACGTGTCTCCCCCACGTGTCTCCCCACCACGTGTCTCCTACGTGTCCCCCACGTGTCCCTCACCACGTGTCTCCCCACGTGTCCCTCACCACGTGTCTCCCCACATGTCTCCCCCACGTGTCTCCCACACCACGTGTCTCCCCCCCACGTGTCTCTCCTCCCACGTGTCTCCCACCTGTCCCCCACCACGTGTCTCCCCCCCACGTGTCTCCCCACCACGTGTCCCTCACCACGTGTCTCCCACCTGTCCCCCACCACGTGTCTCCCCACCACGTGTCTCCCCCACGTGTCTCCCACACCACGTGTCTCCCCACGTGTCTCCCACATGTCTCCCCCACGTGTCTCCCCACCACGTGTCTCCCCCCCACGTGTCTCCCCACGTGTCTCCCCACGTGTCCCCCACGTGTCCCTCACCACGTGTCTCCCCACGTGTCCCTCACCACGTGTCTCCCCACGTGTCCCACACCACGTGTCTCCCCACGTGTCTCCCACATGTCTCCCCCACGTGTCCCACACCACGTGTCTCCCCCCCACGTGTCCCACACCACGTGTCTCCCCACGTGTCCCCCACGTGTCCCTCACCACGTGTCTCCCCACGTGTCCCTCACCACGTGTCTCCCCACGTGTCCCTCACCACGTGTCTCCCCACATGTCTCCCCCACGTGTCTCCCACACCACGTGTCTCCCCACCACGTGTCTCTCCTCCCACGTGTCTCCCACACCACGTGTCTCCCCCCCACGTGTCTCTCCTCCCACGTGTCTCCCACCTGTCCCCCACCACGTGTCTCCCCTCCCACGTGTCTCCCCCCCACGTGTCCCACACCACGTGTCTCCCCACCACGTGTCTCCCCACCACGTGTCCGTGTAGACAACGAAGTGAAGATCGGCCTGCAGCTGCACCTGGCTCTGGCTTGTTCAGCGCCGTGGGCTCGCTGCCCATCCCACCTGGAGCTGATGAACCAGGCACGGCACGTGTCCCTGCAAGTCGACCCGCGGGGCCTACCTGAGGGCCTGCATCACACAGAGGTACCACACACACACACACACAGGTACCACACACACACAGGTACCACACACACACACACAGGTGACACGCCACACACACACAGGTATCACACACACACAGGTACCACACACACAGGTACCACACACACACACACACAGGTACCACACCACACACACACAGGTACCACACACACACAGGTACCACACACACAGGTACCACACACACACACACAGGTACCACACCACACACACAGGTACCACACACACACACAGGTACCACACACACAGGTACCACACACACACAGGTACCACACACACACAGGTACCATACACACACACAGGTACCATGCCACACACACAGGTACCACACACACAGGTACCACACACACACACACAGGTACCACACACACACAGAGGTACCACACACACACACAGGTACCACACACACACAGGTACCACACACACACAGGTACCACGCCACACACACAGGTACCACACACAGAGGTACCACACACACACACAGGTACCACACACACACAGGTACCATACACACACAGGTACCACACACACACAGGTACCACACACACACACAGGTACCACACACACACACACACAGGTGACACGCCACACACACACAGGTACCAGATCACACACACACAGGTACCACACCACACACACACACACAGGTACCACACCACACACACAGGTACCACGCCACACACACACAGGTACCACACACACACACACAGGTACCACGCCACACACACACAGGTACCACACACACAGGTACCACACACACAGGTACCACACACACACAGGTACGACACACACACACAGGTAGCACACACACACACAGGTACCACACACACACACACAGGTACCACACACACTCACAGGTACCACACACACACACAGGTACCACACACACACAGGTACCACACACACACACAGGTACCACACACACACAGGTACCACGCCACACACACACAGGTACCACACACACACAGGTACCACACACACACACAGCTACCACACACACACAGGTACCACACACACACACAGGTACCACACACACACACAGGTACCACACACACACAGGTACCACACACACACACAGGTACCACACCACACACACACAGGTACCACACACACAGGTACCACACACACACACACAGGTACCACACACACAGGTACCACACACACACACACAGGTACCACACACACACAGGTACCACACACACACACAGGTACCACACACACACACAGGTACCACACACACACACACAGGTACCACACACACACAGGTACCACACACACACAGGTACCACACACACACACAGGTACCACACACACACACAGGTACCACACACACACACACAGGTACCACACACACACACAGGTACCACACACACACACACACAGGTACCACACACACACAGGTACCACACACATACACAGGTACCACACACACACACACAGGTACCACACACACACACAGGTACCACACACACACAGGTACCACACACACACAGGTACCACACACACAGGTACCACACACACAGGTACCACACACACACAGGTACCACACACACACACACAGGTGACACGCCACACACACAGGTACCACACACACACACAGGTACCACACCACACACACACACAGCTACCACACACACACACAGGTACCACACCACACACACACAGGTACCACGCCACACACACAGGTACCACACCACACACACACGGGTACCAGATCACACACACACAGGTACCACGCCACACACACACAGGTACCACACACACACAGGTACCACACACACACAGGTACCACACACACACACACACAGGTACCACGCCACACACACACAGGTACCACAGACACACACACACAGGTACCACACACACAGGTACCACATACACACAGGTACCACACACACACAGGTACCACGCCACACACACAGGTACCACACACACACAGGTACCACACCACACACACAGGTACCACACACACACAGCTACCACGCCACACACACACACGTACCACACACACACAGGTACCACACCACACACACAGGTACCACACACACACACACAGCTACCACGCCACACACACACAGGTACCACACACACACAGGTACCACACCACACACACAGGTACCACGCCACACACACACAGGTACCACACACACACAGGTACCACACCACACACACAGGTACCACACCACACACACAGGTACCACACACACACACACAGGTACCACACACACACACAGGTACCACACACACACACACAGGTACCACACACACACAGGTACCACACACACACACACAGGTACCACACACACACAGGTACCACACACACACACACAGGTACCACACACACACAGGTACCACACACACACACAGGTACCACACACACACACACAGGTACCACACACACACAGGTACCACACACACACACACAGGTACCACATACACACAGATACCACACACACACAGATACCACACACACACACAGGTACCACACACACACACAGGTACCACACACACACACACAGGTACCACACACACACAGGTACCACACACACAGGTACCACACACACACACACACAGGTACCACACACACACAGGTACCACACACACACAGATACCATACACACACACACACAGGTACCACACACACACAGGTACCACACACACACAGATACCACACACACACACAGGTGCCACGCCACACACACACAGGTACCACACACACACACAGGTACCACACACACATAGGTACCACACACAGGTACCACTCACACACACAAGTACAACACACACACACAGGTACCACACACACACACAGGTACCACACACACACACAGGTACCACACACACACACAGGTACCACACACACACAGGTACCACGCCACACACAGGTACCACACACACACACAGGTACCACACACAGGTACCACACACACACACAGGTACCACACACACATAGGTACCACACACAGGTACCACACACACACAAGTACCACACACACACAGGTACCACACACACACACAGGTACCACACCACGCACACAGGTACCACACACACAAAGGTACCACACACACAGGTACCACCACACACACACAGGTACCACACACACAGGTACCACACACACACAGGTACCACACACACACAGGTACCACACACACACACAGGTACCACACACACACACACAGGTACCACACACACACAGGTACCACACACACAGGTACCACACACACACACACACAGGTGACACGCCACACACACACAGGTACCAGATCACACACACACACAGGTACCACACCACACACACACACAAGTACCACGCCACACACACACAGGTACCACACCACACACACACAGGTACCACGCCACACACACAGGTACCACACACACACAGGTACCACACACACACACAGGTACCACACACACACACAGGTACCACACACACACAGGTACCACACACACACACAGGTACCACACACACACACAGGTGTCACACACACAGGTACCACACACACAGGTACCACACACACAGGTACCACACACACAGGTACCACACACACAGGTACCACACACAGGTACCACACACACACAGGTACCACGCCACACACACAGCTACCACACACACACAGGTACCACACACACACACAGGTACCACACACACACACACAGGTACCACACCACACACAGGTAACCACACACACACACAGGTACCACACACACACAGGTACCACACACACACACAGGTACCACACACACACAGGTACCACACACACACACAGGTACCACACACACACACAGGTACCACGCCACACACACACAGGTACCACACACACACAGGTACCACACACACACAGGTACCACCCACACACAGGTACCACACACACACAGGTACCACACACACACAGGTACCACACACACACAGGTACCACACACACACAGATACCACACACACACACAGGTACCACACACACACAGGTACCACACACACACAGGTACCACACACACAGATACCACACACACACACAGGTACCACACACACACACAGGTACCACACACACACACACAGGTACCACACACACACAGGTACCACACACACACAGATTCCACACACACACACAGGTACCACACACACACACAGGTACCACACACACACAGGTACCACGCCACACACACAGGTACCACACACACACACAGGTACCACACACACACACACAGGTACCACACACACACACACAGGTACCACACACACACACACAGGTACCACACGCACACAGGTACCACGCCACACACACAGGTACCACACACACACACAGGTACCACACACACACACACAGGTACCACACACACACACACAGGTACCACACACACACACACAGGTACCACACACACACAGGTACCACACACACAGGTACCACACACACACAGGTACCACACACACACACAGGTACCACACACACACACAGGTACCACACACACACACAGGTACCACACACACACACACAGGTACCACACACACACAGGTACCACGCCAGACACACACAGGTACCACGCCACACACACAGGTACCACACACACACAGGTACCACGCCACACACACAGGTACCACACACACACAGGTACCACGGCACACACACACAGGTACCACACACACACAGGTACCACACACACACAGGTACCACACACACACACACAGGTACCACACACACACAGGTACCACACACACACAGGTACCACGCCACACACACAGGTACCACACCACACACACACAGGTACCACGCCACACACACACACAGGTACCACACCACACACACACACAGTTACCACACCACACACACACAGGTACCACGCCACACACACACAGGTACCACACCACACACACAGGTACAACACCACACACACACAGGTACCACACACACACACAGGTACCACGCCACACACACACAGGTACCACACCACACACACAGGTACCACACACACACACACAGGTACCACGCCACACACACAGGTACCACGCCACACACACAGGTACCACGCCACACACACACAGGTACCATGTCACACACACAGGTACCATGTCACACACACAGGTACCACACACACACACAGGTACCACGCCACACACACACAGGTACCACACACACACACACAGGTACCACGCCACACACACACAGGTACCACACACACAGGTACCACACACACACACAGGTACCACACACACACACACAGGTACCACACACACACACACAGGTACCACACACACACACACACAGGTACCACACACACACAGGTACCACGCCACACACACACAGGTACCACACACACACACACAGGTACCACGCCACACACACACAGGTACCACACACACAGGTACCACACACACACACAGGTACCACACACACACACACAGGTACCACACACACACACACAGGTACCACACACACACACAGGTACCACACACACACACAGGTACCACACACACACACAGGTACCACACACACACACAGGTACCACACCACACACACACAGGTACCACGCCACACACACAGGTACCACACCACACACACACAGGTACCACGCCACACACACAGGTACCACACACACACAGGTACTACACACACACACACAGGTACCACACACACACAGGTACAATACCACACACAGGTACCACGCCACACACACACAGGTACCACACACACACAGGTACCACACACACACACACAGGTACCACACACACACACAGGTACCACACCAGACACAGGTACAATACCACACACAGGTACCACACCACACACACAGGTACCACACACACACAGGTACCACACACACACACACACAGGTACCACACACACACAGAGGTACCACACACACACACAGGTACCACACACACACAGGTACCACGCCACACACACAGGTACCACACACAGAGGTACCACACACACACACACAGGTACCACACACACACACAGGTACCACACACACACAGGTACCACACACACACAGGTACCACACACACACACACAGGTACCACACACACACACAGGTACCACACCAGACACAGGTACAATACCACACACAGGTACCACACCACACACACAGGTACCACACACACACAGGTAACACACACACACACACAGGTACCACACCACACACAGGTACCACACCACACACACACACAGGTACCACGCCACACACACACAGGTACCACACCACACACACAGGTACCACGCCACACACACAGGTACCACACACACACAGGTACTACACACACACAGGTACCACACACACACACACAGGTACCACACCACACACAGGTACCACACCACACACACACAGGTACCACGCCACACACACACAGGTACTACGCCACACACACAGGTGTGTGTGTCTGTGTGTGTGTCTCTGTGTGTGTCTGTGTGTGTGTCTGTGTGTGTGGCTGTGTGTGTCTGAGTGTGTGTGTCTGTGTGAGTGTGTCACTGTGTGCGTGTGAGTGTGTCACTGTGTGTGTGTGTCTGAGTGTGTGTGTCTGTGTGTGTGTCTGTGTGTGTGTGTGTCTGTGTGTGTGTGTCACTGTGTGTCTGTGTGTCACTGTGTGTGTCTGTGTGTCTGTGTGTGTGTCTGTGTGTATGTGTGTGTCACTGTGTGTGCCTGTGTGTGCCTGTGTGTGTGTCTGTGTGTTACTGTGTGTGTATGTGTGTATGTGTGTGTCTGTGTGTGTGTCTGTGTGTGTATGTGTGTCACTGTGTATGTGTGTGTGTCTGTGTGTGTGTCTGTGTGTGTGTCTGTGTGTCACTATGTGTGTATGTGTGTGTGTCTGTGTGTGTGTCTGTCTGTGTGTCTGTGTGTGTGCCTGTGTGTGTGTCTGTGTGTCACTGTGTGTGTATGTGTGTATGTGTGTCACTGTGTGTGTATGTGTGTCTGTGTGTGTGTCTGTGTGTGTGTCTGTGTGTGTGTCTGTGTGTCACTGTGTGTGAGTGTGGGGAGCGGTAGTGTAGTGGTTAGCGCTACGCTGCCCTACGAACCCGGCGACCCGAGTTCGATTCCCGCTCACGGCCACCACCGGTGACGATTATCTGAACCGGTCCTGGGCCTCTCCTAGATCGACTCGTCCTCAAATGAGTAGCTGGTGTAGCGGTGTGTATTAAACATCGCCACTGGGGAGACAAAGGCGGCCGGGCGTGGTGCTGGCCACCCACCCCCTCGTGTGTCACAGCGCCGGTAGCCTTCATAGGTGCTGCTCGCTAACAGCACTTGCCCCTACAGTCTGGTCGAGGCTACACGGGGGACCTTTGTCTTTGTCTTTGTTCAGCTCTGCGCCTACAACATCGCCAGTCCCCAGATGGGCCCGCTGGTTCGGTTCCCCATCACGGTCATCGTTCCCACTCGGTACGCTGAGCACCACACCCTCACTATGTGGGTCTCTGTGTGGTGAGTCTGTGGGTCTCTGTGTGGTGAGTCTGTGGGTCTCTGTGTGATGAGTCTGTGGGTCTCTGTGTGGTGAGTCTGTGGGTCTCTGTGTGGTGAGTCTGTGGGTCTCTGTGTGGTGAGTCTGTGGGTCTCTGTGTGATGAGTCTGTGGGTCTCTGTGTGGTGAGTCTGTGGGTCTCTGTGTGGTGAGTCTGTGGGTCTCTGTGTGGTGAGTCTGTGGGCCTCTGTGTGAAGAGTCTGTGGGTCTCTGTGTGGTGAGTCTGTGGGTCTCTGTGTGGTGAGTCTGTGGGTCTCTGTGTGAGGAGTCTCTGTGTGGTGAGTCTGTGGGTCTCTGTGTGGTGAGTCTGTGGGTCTCTGTGTGGTGAGTCTGTGGGTCTCTGTGTGGTGAGTCTATGGGTCTCTGTGTGATGAGTCTATGGGTCTCTGTGTGGTGAGTCTGTGGGTCTCTGTGTGGTGAGTATGTGGGTCTCTGTGTGATGAGTCTGTGGGTCTCTGTGTGGTGAGTATGTGGGTCTCTGTGTGAGGAGTCTCTGTGTGGCGAGTCTATGGGTCTCTGTGTGGTGAGTCTGTGTGTCTCTGTGTGGTGAGTCTGTGGGTGTCTGTGGTGAGTCTGTGTGTCTCTGTGTGTGGTGAGTCTGTGTGTCTCTGTGATGAGTCTGTGGGTCTCTGTGTGGTGAGTATGTGGGTCTCTGTGTGGTGAGTATGTGGGTCTCTGTGTGGTGAGTATGTGGGTCTCTGTGTGGTGAGTCTGTGGGTCTCTGTGTGGTGAGTCTGTGGGTCTCTGTGTGATGAGTCTGTGGGTCTCTGTGTGGTGAGTCTGTGTGTCTCTGTGTGGTGAGTCTGTGGGTCTCTGTGTGATGAGTCTGTGGGTCTCTGTGTGGTGAGTCTGTGGGTCTCTGTGTGGTGAGTCTGTGGGTCTCTGTGTGGTGAGTCTGTGGGCCTCTGTGTGAAGAGTCTGTGGGTCTCTGTGTGGTGAGTCTGTGGGTCTCTGTGTGGTGAGTCTGTGGGTCTCTGTGTGAGGAGTCTCTGTGTGGTGAGTCTGTGGGTCTCTGTGTGGTGAGTCTGTGGGTCTCTGTGTGGTGAGTCTGTGGGTCTCTGTGTGGTGAGTCTATGGGTCTCTGTGTGATGAGTCTATGGGTCTCTGTGTGGTGAGTCTGTGGGTCTCTGTGTGGTGAGTATGTGGGTCTCTGTGTGATGAGTCTGTGGGTCTCTGTGTGGTGAGTATGTGGGTCTCTGTGTGAGGAGTCTCTGTGTGGCGAGTCTATGGGTCTCTGTGTGGTGAGTCTGTGTGTCTCTGTGTGGTGAGTCTGTGGGTGTCTGTGGTGAGTCTGTGTGTCTCTGTGTGTGGTGAGTCTGTGTGTCTCTGTGATGAGTCTGTGGGTCTCTGTGTGGTGAGTATGTGGGTCTCTGTGTGGTGAGTATGTGGGTCTCTGTGTGGTGAGTATGTGGGTCTCTGTGTGGTGAGTCTGTGGGTCTCTGTGTGGTGAGTCTGTGGGTCTCTGTGTGATGAGTCTGTGGGTCTCTGTGTGGTGAGTCTGTGTGTCTCTGTGTGGTGAGTCTGTGGGTCTCTGTGTGGTGAGTCTGTGGGTCTCTGTGTGATGAGTCTGTGGGTCTCTGTGTGGTGAGTCTGTGTGTCTCTGTGTGGTGAGTCTGTGT
>NC_046138.1:524040-606252 GCF_010993605.1 Petromyzon marinus | reverse complement strand
TGTTAACATCTTCATTCCCAAGTCTACATGTTAAACTTCTTCATTCGAAGTCTACATGTTAAACTTCTTCATTCCGAAGTCTACATGTTAAACTTCTTCATTCCCAAGTCTACATGTTAAACATCTTTCATTCCCAAGTCTACATGTTAAACTTCTTCATTCCCAAGTCTACATGTTAAACTTCTTCATTCCAAGCCTACATGTTAAACTTCTTCATTCCCAAGTCTACATGTTAAACTTCTTCATTCCCAAGTCTACATGTTAAACTTCTTGATTCCCAAGTATACATGTTAAACTTCTTCATTCCCAAGTCTACATGTTAAACTTCTTCATTCCCAAGTCTACATGTTAAACTTCATTCCCAAGCTACATTTAAACTTCTTCATTCCCAAGTCTACATGTTGAACTTCTTCATTCCCAAGTCTACATGTTAAACTTCTTCATTCCCATCTACATGTTAAATTCTTCATTCCCAAGTCTACATGTTAACTTCTTCATTCCCAAGTCTACATGTTAAATTCTTCATTCCCAAGTCTACATGTTAAACTTCTTCATTCCCAAGTCTACATGTTAAAACTTCTTCATTCCCAAGTCTACATGTTAAACTTCATTCATTCCCAAGTCTACATGTTAAACTTCTTCATCCCAAGTCTACATGTTAAACTTCTTCATTCCCAAGTCTACATGTTAAACTCTTCATTCACAAGCCTACATATAAACTTCATTCCCAAGTCTACATGTTAACTTCTTCAATCCCCAAGTCTACATGTTAAACTTCTTCATTCCCAAGTCTACATGTTAAACTTCTTCATTCCCAAGTCTACATGTTAAACTTCTTCATTCCCAAGTCTACATGTTAAACTTCATTCCCAAGTCTACATGTTAAACTTCTTCATTCCCAAGTCTACATGTTAACTTCTTCATTGCCCAAGTCTACATGTTAAACTTCTTCATTCCCAAGTCTAACATGTAAACTTCTTCATTCCAAAGTCTGCATGTTAAACTTCTCATTCCCAAGTCTACATGTTAAACTTCTTCATTCCCAAGTCTACATGTTAAACTTCTTCATTCCCAACCTACATGTTAAACTTCATTCCCAAGTCTACATGTTAAACTTCTTCATTCCCAAGTCTACATGTTAACATCTTCATTCCCAAGTCTACATGTTTAAACTTCTTCATTCCGAAGTCTACATGTTAAACTTCTTCATCCCAAGTCTACATGTTAAACTTCTTCATTCCCAAGTCTACATGTTAAACTTCTTCATTCCCAAGTCTACATGTTAAACTTCTTCATTCCCAAGTCTACATGTTAAACTTCTTCATTCCCAAGTCTACATGTTAAACTTCTTCATTCCCAAGTCTACATGTTAAACTTCTTCATTCCCAAGTCTACATGTTTAACTTCTTCATTCCCAAGTCTACATGTTAAATTCTTCATTCCCAAGTCTACATGTTAAACTTCTTCATTCCCAAGTCTACATGTTAAACTTTCATTCCCAAGTCTACATGTTAAACTTCTTCATTCCCAAGTCTACATGTTAAACTTCTTCATTCCCAAGTCTACATGTTAAATTCTTCATTCCCAAGTCTACATGTTAAACTTCTTCATTCCCAAGTCTACATGTTAAACTTCTTCATTCCCAAGTCTACATGTTAAACTTCTTCATTCCAAGTCTACATGTTAAACTTCTTCATTCCCAAGTCTACATTTTAAACTTCTTCATTCCCAAGTCTACATGTTAAACTTCTTCATTCCCAAGTCAACATGTTAAACTTCTTCATTCACAAGTCTACATGTTTAAACTTCTTCATTCCAAGTCTACATGTTCAACTTCTTCATCCCAAGTTCTACATGTTAAACTTCTTCATTCCCAAGTCTACATGTTAAATTCCTCATTCCCAAGTCTACATGTTAAACTTCTTCATTCCCAAGTCTCATGTTAAACTTCTTCATTCCCAAGTCTACATGTTAAACTTCTTCATTCCCAAGTCTACATGTTAAACTTCTTCATTCCCAAGTGTCTACATGTTAAACTTCTTCATTCCCAAGTCTACATGTTAAACTTCTTCATTCCCAAGTCTACATGTTAAACTTCTTCATTCCCAAGTCTACATGTAACTTTCATTCCCAAGTCTACATGTTAAACTTCTCATTCCCAAGTCTACATGTTAAACTTTCATTCCCAAGTCTACATGTTAAACTTCTTCATTCCAAGTCTACATGTTAAACTTCTTCATTCCCAAGTCTACATGTTAAACTTCTTCATTCCCAGCTACATGTTAAACTTCTTCATTCCAAGTCTACATGTTAAACTTCTTCATTCCCAAGTCTACATGGTTAAACTTCTTCATTCCCAAGTCTACATGTTAAACTTCTTCATTCCCAAGTCTACATGTTAAACTTCTTCATTCCCAAGTCTACATGTTAAACTTCTTCATTCCCAAGTCTACATGTTAAACTTCTTCATTCCCAAGTCTACATGTTAAACTTCTTCATTCCAAGTCTACATGTTAAACTTCTTCATTCCCAAGTCCTACATGTTAAACTTCTTCATTCCCAAGTCTACATGTAAAACTTCTCATTCCCAAGTCTACATGTTAAACTTCTTCATTCCCAAGTCTACATGTTAAACTTCTTCATTCCCAAGTCTACATGTTAAACTTCTTCATTCCCAAGTCTACATGTTAAACTTCTTCATTCCCAAGTCTACATGTTTAACTTCTTCATTCCCAAGCCTACATGTTAAACTTCTTCATTCCCAAGTCTACATGTTAAACTTCTTCATTCCCAAGTCTACATGTTAAACTTCTTCATTCCCAAGTCTACATGTTAAACTTCTTCATTCCCAAGTCTACATGTTAAACTTCTTCATTCCCAAGTCTACATGTTAAACTTCTTCATTCCCAAGTCTACATGTTAACTTCTTCATTCCCAAGTCTACATGTTAAACTTCTTCATTCCCAAGTCTACATGTTAAACTTCTTCATTCCCAAGTCTACATGTTAAACTTCTTCATTCCCAAGTCTACATGTTAAACTTCTTCATTCCCAAGTCTACATGTTAAACTTCTTCATTCCCAAGTCTACATGTTAAACTTCATTCCCAAGTCTACATGTTAAACTTCTTCATTCCCAAGTCTACATGTTAAACTTCTTCATTCCCAAGTCTACATGTTAAACTTCTTCATTCCCAAGTCTACATGTTAAACTTCTTCATTCCCAAGTCTGCATGTTAAACTTCTTCATTCCCAAGTCTACATGTTAAACTTCTTCATTCCCAAGTCTACATGTTAAAATTCTTCATTCCCAATCATACATGTTAAACTTCTTCATTCCCAAGTCTACATGTTAAACTTCTTCATTCCCAAGTCTACATGTTAAACTTCTTCATTCCCAAGTCTACATGTTAAACTTCTTCATTCCCAAGTCTACATTTTAAACTTCTTCATTCCCAAGTCTACATGTTAAACTTCTTCATTCCCAAGTCAACATGTTAAACTTCTTCATTCCCAAGTCTACATGTTAAACTTCTTCATTCCCAAGTCTACATGTTAAACTTCTTCATTCCCAAGTCTACATGTTAAACTTCTTCATTCCCAAGTCTACATGTTAAACTTCTTCATTCCAAAGTCTACATGTTAAACTTCTTCATTCCCAAGTCTACATGTTAAACTTCTTCATTCCCAAGTCTACATGTTAAACTTCTTCATTCCCAAGTCTACATGTTAAACTTCTTCATTCAAAAGCCTACATGTTAAACTTCATTCCCAAGTCTACATGTTAAACTTCTTCAATCCCAAGTCTACATGTTAAACTTCTTCATTCCCAAGTCTACATGTTAAACTTCTTCATTCCCAAGTCTACATGTTAAACTTCTTCATTCCCAAGTCTACATGTTAAACTTCTCATTCCCAAGTCTACATGTTAAACTTCTTCATTCCCAAGTCTACATGTTAAACTTCTTCATTCCCAAGTCTACATGTTAAACTTCTTCATTCCAAGTCTACATGTTAAACTTCTTCATTCCCAAGTCTACATGTTAAACTTCTTCATTCCCAAGTCTACATGTTAAACTTCTTCATTCCCAAGTCTACATGTTAAACTTCTTCATTCCCAAGTCTACATGTTAAACTTCTTCATTCCCAAGTCTACATGTTAAACATCTTCATTCCCATGTCTACATGTTAAACTTCTTCATTCCCAAGTCTACATGTTAAACTTCTTCATTCCCAAGTCTACATGTTAAACTCTTAATTCCCAAGTTACATGTTAAACTTCTTCATTCCCAAGTCTACATGTTAAACTTCTTCATTCCCAAGTCTACATGTTAAACTTCTTCATTCCCAAGTCTACATGTTAAACTTCTTCATTCCCAAGTCTACATGTTAAACTTCTTCATTCCCAAGTCTACATGTTAAACTTCTTCATTCCCAAGTCTACATGTTAAACTTCATTCCCAAGCCTACATGTTAAACTTCTTTATTCCCAAGTCTACATGTTAAACTTCCTCATTCCCAAGTCTACATGTTAAACTTCTTCATTCCCAAGTCTACATGTTAAACTTCTTCATTCCCAAGTCTACATGTTAAACTTCTTCATTCCCAAGTCTACATGTTAAACTTCTTCATTCCCAAGTCTACATGTTAAACTTCTTCATTCCCAAGTCTACATGTTAAACTTCCTCATTCCCAAGTCTACATGTTAAGCTTCTTCAATCCCAAGTCTACATGTTAAACTTCTTCATTCCCAAGTCTACATGTTAAACTTCTTCATTCCCAAGTCTACATGTTAAACTTCTTCATTCCCAAGTCTACATGTTAAACTTCATTCCCAAGTCTACATGTTAAACTTCTTCATTCCCAAGTCTACATGTTAAACTTCTTCATTCCCAAGTCTACATGTTAAACGTCTTCATTCCCAAGTCTACATGTTAAACTTCTTCATTCCAAAGTCTGCATGTTAAACTTCTTCATTCCCAAGTCTACATGTTAAACTTCTTCATTCCCAAACCTACATGTTAAAATTCTTCATTCCCAAGTCTACATGTTAAACTTCTTCATTCCCAAGTCTACATGTTAAACTTCTTCATTCCAAAGTCTGCATGTTAAACTTCTTCATTCCCAAGTCTACATGTTAAACTTCTTCATTCCCAAACCTACATGTTAAACTTCTTCATTCCCAAGTCTACATGTTAAACTTCTTCATTCCCAAGTCTACATGTTAAACTTCTTCATTCCCAAGTCCCTACATGTTAAACTTCATTCCCAAGTCTACATGTTAAACTTCTTCATTCCCCAAGTCTCATGTTAAACTTCTTCATTCCCAAGTCTACATGTTAAACGTCTTCATTCCCAAGTCTACATGTTAAACTTCTTCATTCCAAAGTCTGCATGTTAAACTTCTTCATTCCCAAGTCTACATGTTAAACTTCTTCATTCCCAAACCTACTGTTTAAAATTCCTTCATTCCCAAGTCTACATGTTCAACTTCTTCATTCCCAAGACTACATGTTAAACTTCTTCATTCCCAAGTCTACATGTTAAACATCTTCATTCCCAAGTCTACATGTTAAACTTCTTCATTCCCAAGTCTACATGTTCAACTTCTTCATTCCCAAGACTACATGTTAAACTTCTTCATTCCCAAGTCTACATGTTCAACTTCTTCATTCCCAAGACTACATGTTAAATTCCCAAGTCTACATGTTAAAATTCTCTTCATTCCCAAGTACTACATGTTAAACTTCTTCATTCCCAAGGCCTACAGTTAAACTTCTATTCCAAGCCTACATGTTAAACTTCTTCATTCCCAAGTCTACATGTTTAAACTTCTCATTCCCAAGTCTACATGTTAAACTTCTTCATTCCCAGTCTACATGTTAAATTCTTCATTCCCAAGTCTACATGTTAAACTTCTTCATTCCCAAGTCTACATGTTAAACTTCTTCATTCCCAAGTCTGACATGTTAAACTTCTTCATTCCCAAGTCTACATGTTAAACTTCTTCAGTCCCAAGTCTACATGTTAAACTTCTTCATTCCCAAGTCTACATGTTAAACTTCTTTCATTCCCATGTCTACATGTTAAACTTCTTCATTTCCAAGTCTACATGTTAAACATTCTTCATTCCAAGTCTACATGTTAAACTTCTTCATTCCCAAGCCTACATGTTAAACTTCTTCATTCCCAAGTCTACATGTTAAACTTCTTCATTCCCAAGTCTACATGTTAAACTTCTTCATTCCCAAGTCTACATGTTAAACTTCTTCATTCCCAAGTCCACATGTTAAACTTCTTCATTCCCAAGTCTACATGTTAAACTTCTTCATTCCCAAGTTTACATGTTAAACTTCTTCATTCCCAAGTCTACATGTTAAACTTCTTCATTCCCAAGTCTACATGTTAAACTTTTCATTCCCAAGTCTACATGTTAAACTTCTTCATTCCCAAGTCTACATGTTAAACTTCTTCATTCCCAAGTCTACATGTTAAACTTCTTCATTCCCAAGTCTACATGTTAAACTTCTTCATTCCCAAGTCTACATGTTAAACTTCTTCATTCCCAAGCTACATGTTAAACTTCTTCATTCCCAAGTCTACATGTTAAACTTCTTCATTCCCAAGTCTACATGTAACTATTCTTCATTCCCAAGTTTTACATGTTAAACTTCTTCATTCCCAAGTCTACATGTTAAACTTCTTCATTCCCAAGTCTACATGTTAAACTTCTTCATTCCCAAGTCTACATGTTAAACTTCTTCATTCCAAGTCTACATGTTAAACTTCTTCATTCCCAAGTCTACATGTTAAACTTCTTCATTCCCAAGTCTACATGTTAAACTTCTTCATTCCCAAGTCTACATGTTAAACTTCCTCATTCCCAAGTCTACATGTTAAACTTCTTCATTCCCAAGTCTACATGTTAAACTTCTTCATTCCCAAGTCTACATGTTAAACTTCTTCATTCCCAAGTCTACATGTTAAACTTCTTCATTCCCAAGTCTACATGTTAAACTTCTTCATTCCCAAGTCTACATGTTAAACTTCTTCATTCCCAAGTCTACATGTTAAACTTCTTCATTCCCAAGTCTACATGTTAAACTTCTTCATTCCACAGTCTACATGTTAAACTTCTTCATTCCCAAGTCTACATGTTAAACTTCTTCATTCCCAAGTCTACATGTTAAACTTCTTCATTCCCAAGTCTACATGTTAAACTTCTTCATTCCCAAGTCTACATGTTAAACTTCTTCATTCCCAAGTCTACATGTTAAACTTCTTCATTCCCAAGTCTACATGTTAAACTTCTTCATTCCCAAGTCTACATGTTAAACTTCTTCATTCCCAAGTCTACATGTTAAACTTCTTCATTCCCAAGTCTACATGTTAAACTTCTTCATTCCCAAGTCTACATGTTAAACTTCTCATTCCCAAGTCTACATGTTAAACTTCTTCATTCCCAAGTCTACATGTTAAACTTCTTCATTCCAAGTCTACATGTTAAACTTCTTCATTCCCAAGTCTACATGTTAAACTTCTTCATTCCCAAGTCTACATGTTAAACTTCTTCATTCCCAAGTCTACATGTTTAAACTTCCTTCATTCCAAGTCTACATGTTAAACTCTTCATTCCCAAGTCTACATGTTAAACTTCTTCATTCCCAAGTCTACATGTTAAACTTCTTCATTCCCAAGTCTACATGTTAAACTTCTTCATTCCCAAGTCTACATGTTAAACTTCTTCATTCCCCAAGTCTACATGTTAAACTTCTTCATTCCCAAGTCTACATGTTAAACTTCTTCATTCCCAAGTCTACATGTTAAACTTCTTCATTCCCAAGTCTACATGTTAAACTTCTTCATTCCCAAGTCTACATGTTAAACTTCTTCATTCCCAAGTCTACATGTTAAACTTCTTCATTCCCAAGTCTACATGTTAAACTTCTTCATTCCCAAGTCTACATGTTAAACTTCTTCATCCCAAGTCTACATGTTAAACTTCTTCATTCCCAAGTCTACATGTTAAACTTCTTCATTCCCAAGTCTACATGTTAAACTTCTTCATTCCCAAGTCTACATGTTAAACTTCTTCATTCCCAAGTCTACATGTTAAACTTCTTCATTCCCAAGTCTACATGTTAAACTTCTTCATTCCCAAGTCTACATGTTAAACTTCTTCATTCCCAAGTCTACATGTTAAACTTCTTCATTCCCAAGTCTACATGTTAAACTTCTTCATTCCCAAGTCTACATGTTAAACTTCATTCCCAAGTCTACATGTTAAACTTCTCATTCCCAAGTCTACATGTTAAACTTCTTCATTCCCAAGTCTACATGTTAAACTTCTTCATTCCAAGTCTACATGTTAAACTTCTTCATTCCCAAGTCTACAAGTTAAACTTCTTCATTCCCAAGTCTACATGTTAAACTTCTTCATTCCCAAGTCTACATGTTAAACTTCTTCATTCCCAAGTCTACATGTTAAACTTCTTCATTCCCAAGTCTACATGTTAACATCTTCATTCCCATGTCTACATGTTAACTTCTTCATTCCCAAGTCTACATGTTAAACTTCTTCATTCCCAAGTCTACATGTTAAACTTCTTCATTCCCAAGTCTACATGTTAAACATTCTTCATTCCCAAGTCTACATGTTAAACTTCTTCATTCCCAAGTCTACATGTTAAACTTCTTCATTCCAAGTCTACATGTTAAACTTCTTCATTCCCAAGTCTACATGTTAAACTTATTCATTCCCAAGTCTACATGTTAAACTTCTTCATTCCCAAGTCTACATGTTAAACTTCTTCATTCCCAAGCCTACATGTTAAACTTCTTCATTCCCAAGTCTACATGTTAAACTTCTTCATTCCCAAGTCTACCATGTTAAACTTCTTCAATCCAAGTCTACATGTTAAACTTCTTCATTCCCAAGTCTACATGTTAAACTTCTTCATTCCCAAGTCTACATGTTAAACTTCTTCATTCCCAAGTCTACATGTTAAACTTCTTCATTCCCAAGTCTACATGTTAAACTTCTTCATTCCCAAGTCTACATGTTAAACTTCTTCAATTCCCAAGTCTACATGTTAAACTTCTTCATTCCCAAGTCTACATGTTAAACTTCTTCATTCCCAAGTCTACATGTTAAACTTCTTCATTCCCAAGTCTACATGTTAAACTTCTTCATTCCCAAGTCTACATGTTAAACTTCTTCATTCCCAAGTCTACATGTTAAACTTCTTCATTCCCAAGTCTACATGTTAAACTTCTTCATTCCCAAGTCTACATGTTAAACTTCTTCATTCCAAAGTCTGCATGTTAAACTTCTTCATTCCCAAGTCTACATGTTAAACTTCTTCATTCCCAAGTCTACATGTTAAACTTCTTCATTCCCAAGTCTACATGTTAAACTTCTTCATTCCCAAGTCTACATGTTAAACTTCTTCATTCCCAAGTCTACATGTTAAACTTCTTCATTCCCAAGTCTACATGTTAAACTTCTTCATTCCCAAGTCTACATGTTAAACTTCTTCATTCCCAAGTCTACATGTTAAACTTCTTCATTCCCAAGTCTAACATGTTAAACTTCTTCATTCCCAAGTCTACATGTTAAACTTCTTCATTCCCAAGTCTACATGTTAAACTTCTTCATTCCCAAGTCCTACATGTTAAACTTCTTCATTCCCAAGTCTACATGTTAAACTTCTTCATTCCCCAAGTCTACATGTTAAACTTCTTCATTCCCAAGTCTACATGTTAAACTTCTTCATTCCCAAGTCTACATGTTAAACTTCTTCATTCCCAAGTCTACATGTTAAACTTCTTCATTCACAAGCCTACATGTTAAACTTCTTCATTCCCAAGTCTACATGTTAAACTTCTTCATTCCCAAGTCTACATGTTAAACTTCTTCATTCCCAAGTCTACATGTTAAACTTCTTCATTCCCAAGTCTACATGTTAAACTTCTTCATTCCCAAGTCTACATGTTAAACTTCTCATTCCCAAGTCTACATGTTAAACTTCTTCATTCCCAAGTCTACATGTTAAACTTCTTCATTCCCAAGTCTACATGTTAAACTTCTTCATTCCCAAGTCTACATGTTAAACTTCTTCATTCCAAAGTCTACATGTTAAACTTCTTCATTCCCAAGTCTACATGTTAAACTTCTTCATTCCCAAGTCTACATGTTAAACTTCTTCATTCCCAAGTCTACATGTTAAACTTCTTCATTCCCAAGTCTACATGTTAAACTTCTTCATTCCCAAGTCTACATGTTAAACTTCTTCATTCCCAAGTCTACATGTTAAACTTCTTCATTCCCAAGTCTACATGTTAAACTTCTTCATTCCCAAGTCTACATGTTAAACTTCTTCATTCCCAAGTCTACATGTTAAACTTCTTCATTCCCAAGTCTACATGTTAAACTTCTTCATTCCCAAGTCTACATGTTAAACTTCTTCATTCCCAAGTCTACATGTTAAACTTCTTCATTCCCAAGTCTACATGTTAAACTTCTTCATTCCCAAGTCTACATGTTAAACTTCTTCATTCCCAAGTCTACATGTTAAACTTCTTCATTCCCAAGTCTACATGTTAAACTTCTTCATTCCCAAGTCTACATGTTAAACTTCTTCATTCCCAAGTCTACATGTTAAACTTCTTCATTCCCAAGTCTACATGTTAAACTTCTTCATTCCCAAGTCTACATGTTAAACTTCTTCATTCCAAGTCTACATGTTAAACTTCTTCATTCCCAAGTCTACATGTTAAACTTCTTCATTCCCAAGTCTACATGTTAAACTTCTTCATTCCCAAGTCTACATGTTAAACTTCTTCATTCCCAAGTCTACATGTTAAACTTCTTCATTCCCAAGTCTACATGTTAAACTTCTTCATTCCCAAGTCTACATGTTAAACTTCATTCCCAAGTCTACATGTTAAACTTCTTCATTCCCAAGTCTACATGTTAAACTTCTTCATTCCCAAGTCTACATGTTAAACTCTTCATTCCCAAGTCTACATGTTAAACTTCTTCATTCCCAAGTCTACATGTTAAACTTCTCATTCCCAAGTCTACATGTTAAACTTCTTCATTCCCAAGTCTACATGTTAAACTTCTTCATTCCCAAGTCTACATGTTAAACTTCTTCATTCCCAAGTCTACATGTTAAACTTCTTCATTCCAAAGTCTACATGTTAAACTTCTTCATTCCCCAAGTCTACATGTTAAACTTCTTCATTCCCAAAGTCTACATGTTAAACTTCTTCATTCCCAAGTCTACATGTTAAACTTCTTCATTCCCAAGTCTACATGTTAAACTTCTTCATTCCCAAGTCTACATGTTAAACTTCATTCCCAAGTCTACATGTTAAACTTCTCATTCCCAAGTCTAAATGGTTAAACTTCTTCATTCCCAAGTCTACATGTTAAACTTCTTCATTCCCAAGTCTACATGTTAAACTTCTTCATTCCAAAGTCTGCATGTTAAACTTCTTCATTCCCAAGTCTACATGTTAAACTTCTTCATTCCCAAGTCTACATGTTAAACTTCTTCATTCCCAAGTCTACATGTTAAACTCTTCATTCCCAAGCCTACATGTTAAACTTCTTCATTCCCAAGTCTACATGTTAAACTTCTTCATTCCCAAGTCTACATGTTAAACTTCTTCATTCCCAAGTCTACATGTTAAAACTTCTTCATTCCCAAGTCTACATGTTAAACTTCTTCATTCCCAAGTCTACATGTTAAACTTCTTCATTCCCAAGTCTACATGTTAAACTTCTTCATTCCCAAGTCTACATTTTAAACTTCTTCATTCCCAAGTCTACATGTTAAACTTCTTCATTCCCAAGTCAACATGTTAAACTTCCTCATTCCCAAGTCTACATGCTAAAACTTCTATTCCCAAGTCTACATGTTAAACTTCTTCATTCCCAAGCCTACATGTTAAACTTCTTCATTCCCAAGTCTACATGTTAAACTTCTTCATTCCAAAGTCTACATGTTAAACTTCTTCATTCCCAAGTCTACATGTTAAACTTCTTCATTCCCAAGTCTACATGTTAAACTTCTTCATTCCCAAGTCTACATGTTAAACTTCTTCATTCACAAGCCTACATGTTAAACTTCATTCCCAAGTCTACATGTTAAACTTCTTCAATCCCAAGTCTACATGTTAAACTTCTTCATTCCCAAGTCTACATGTTAAACTTCTTCATTCCCAAGTCTACATGTTAAACTTCTTCATTCCCAAGTCTACATGTTAAACTTCTATTCCCAAGTCTACATGTTAAACTTCTTCATTCCCAAGTCTACATGTTAAACTTCTTCATTCCCAAGTCTACATGTTAAACTTCTTAATTCCCAAGTCTACATGTTAAACTTCTTCATTCCAAAGTCTACATGTTAAACTTCTTCATTCCCAAGTCTACATGTTAAACTTCTTCATTCCCAAGTCTACATGTTAAACTTCTTCATTCCCAAACCTACATGTTAAAATTCTTCATTCCCAAGTCTACATGTTAAACTTCTTCATTCCCAAGTCTACATGTTAAACTTCTTCATTCCCAAGTCTACATGTTAAACATCTTCATTCCCAAGTCTACATGTTAAACTTCTTCATTCCGAAGTCTACATGTTAAACTTCTTCATTCCCAAGTCTACATGTTAAACTTCTTCATTCCCAAGTCTACATGTTAAACATCTTCATTCCCAAGTCTACATGTTAAACTTCTTCATTCCCAAGTCTACATGTTAAACTTCTTCATTCCCAAGCCTACATGTTAAACTTCTTCATTCCCAAGTCTACATGTTAAACTTCTTCATTCCCAAGTCTACATGTTAAACTTCTTGATTCCCAAGTCTACATGTTAAACTTCTTCATTCCCAAGTCTACATGTTAAACTTCTTCATTCCCAAGCCTACATGTTAAACTTCATTCCCAAGCCTACATGTTAAACTTCTTCATTCCCAAGTCTACATGTTGAACTTCTTCATTCCCAAGTCTACATGTTAAACTTCTTCATTCCCAAGTCTACATGTTAAATTCTTCATTCCCAAGTCTACATGTTAAACTTCTTCATTCCCAAGTCTACATGTTAAACTTCTTCATTCCCAAGTCTACATGTTAAACTTCTTCATTCCCAAGTCTACATGTTAAACTTCTTCATTCCCAAGTCTACATGTTAAACTTCTTCATTCCCAAGTCTACATGTTAAACTTCTTCATTCCCAAGTCTACATGTTAAACTTCTTCATTCCCAAGTCTACATGTTAAACTTCCTCATTCCCAAGTCTACATGTTAAACTTCTTCATTCCCAAGTCTACATGTTAAACTTCTTCATTCCCAAGTCTACATGTTAAACTTCTTCATTCCCAAGTCTACATGTTAAACTTCTTCATTCCCAAGTCTACATGTTAAAATTCTTCATTCCCAAGTCTACATGTTAAACTTCTTCATTCCCAAGTCTACATGTTAAATCTTCATTCCCAATCCTACATGTTAAACTTCTTCATTCCCAAGTCTACATGTTAAACTTCTTCATTCCCAAGTCTACATGTTAAACTTCTTCATTCCCAAGTCTACATGTTAAACTTCTTCATTCCCAAGTCTACATGTTAAACTTCTTCATTCCCAAGTCTACATGTTAAACTTCTTCATTCCCAAGTCTACATGTTAAACTTCTTCATTCCCAAGTCTACATTTTAAACTTCTTCATTCCCAAGTCTACATGTTAAACTTCTTCATTCCCAAGTCAACATGTTAAACTTCCTCATTCCCAAGTCTACATGCAAAACTTCATTCCCAAGTCTACATGTTAAACTTCTTCATTCCCAAGCCTACATGTTAAACTTCTTCATTCCCAAGTCTACATGTTAAACTTCTTCATTCCAAAGTCTACATGTTAAACTTCTTCATTCCCAAGTCTACATGTTAAACTTCTTCATTCCCAAGTCCTACATGTTAAACTTCTTCATTCCCAAGTCTACATGTTAAACTTCTTCATTCACAAGCCTACATGTTAAACTCTTCATTCCCAAGTCTACATGTTAAACTTCTTCAATCCCAAGTCTACATGTTAAACTTCTTCATTCCCAAGTCTACATGTTAAACTTCTTCATTCCCAAGTCTACATGTTAAACTTCTTCATTCCCAAGTCTACATGTTAAACTTCATTCCCAAGTCTACATGTTAAACTTCTTCATTCCCAAGTCTACATGTTAAACTTCTTCATTGCCAAGTCTACATGTTAAACTTCTTCATTCCCAAGTCTACATGTTAAACTTCTTCATTCCAAAGTCTGCATGTTAAACTTCTTCATTCCCAAGTCTACATGTTAAACTTCTTCATTCCCAAGTCTACATGTTAAACTTCTTCATTCCCAAGTCTACATGTTAAACTTCTTCATTCCCAAGTCTACATGTTAAACTTCTTCATTCCCAAGTCTACATGTTAAACTTCTTCATTCCCAAGTCTACATGTTAAACTTCCTCATTCCCAAGTCTACATGTTAAACTTCTTCATTCCCAAGTCTACATGTTAAAATTCTTCATTCCCAAGTCTACATGTTAAACTTCTTCATTCCCAAGTCTACATGTTAAACTTCTTCATTCCCAAGTCTACATGTTAAACTTCTTCATTCCCAAGTCTACATGTTAAACTTCTTCATTCCCAAGTCTACATGTTAAACTTCTTCATTCCCAAGTCTACATGTTAAACTTCATTCCCAAGTCTACATGTTAAACTTCTTCATTCCCAAGTCTACATGTTAAACTTCTTCATTCCCAAGTCTACATGTTAAACATCTTCATTCCCAAGTCTACATGTTAAACTTCTTCATTCCGAAGTCTACATGTTAAACTTCTTCATTCCCAAGTCTACATGTTAAACTTCTTCATTCCCAAGTCTACATGTTAAACATCTTCATTCCCAAGTGTACATGTTAAACTTCTTCATTCCCAAGTCTACATGTTAAACTTCTTCATTCCCAAGCCTACATGTTAAACTTCTTCATTCCCAAGTCTACATGTTAAACTTCTTCATTCCCAAGTCTACATGTTAAACTTCTTGATTCCCAAGTCTACATGTTAAACTTCTTCATTCCCAAGTCTACATGTTAAACTTCTTCATTCCCAAGCCTACATGTTAAACTTCATTCCCAAGCCTACATGTTAAACTTCTTCATTCCCAAGTCTACATGTTGAACTTCTTCATTCCCAAGTCTACATGTTAAACTTCTTCATTCCCAAGTCTACATGTTAAATTCTTCATTCCCAAGTCTACATGTTAAACTTCTTCATTCCCAAGTCTACATGTTAAACTTCTTCATTCCCAAGTCTACATGTTAAACTTCTTCATTCCCAAGTCTACATGTTAAACTTCTTCATTCCCAAGTCTACATGTTAAACTTCTTCATTCCCAAGTCTACATGTTAAACTTCTTCATTCCCAAGTCTACATGTTAAACTTCTTCATTCCCAAGTCTACATGTTAAACTTCTTCATTCCCATGTCTACATGTTAAACTTCTTCATTTCCAAGTCTACATGTTAAACTTCTTCATTCCCAAGTCTACATGTTAAACTTCTTCATTCCCAAGCCTACATGTTAAAATTCTTCATTCCCAAGTCTACATGTTAAACTTCTTCATTCCCAAGTCTACATGTTAAAATTCTTCATTCCCAAGTCTACATGTTAAACTTCTTCATTCCCAAGTCTACATGTTAAACTTCTTCATTCCCAAGTCTACATGTTAAACTTCTTCATTCCCAAGTTTACATGTTAAACTTCTTCATTCCCAAGTCTACATGTTAAACTTCTTCATTCCCAAGTCTACATGTTAAACTTTTTCATTCCCAAGTCTACATGTTAAACTTCTTCATTCCCAAGTCTACATGTTAAACTTCTTCATTCCCAAGTCTACATGTTAAACTTCTTCATTCCCAAGTCTACATGTTAAACTTCTTCATGCCCAAGTCTACATGTTAAACTTCTTCATTCCCAAGCCTACATGTTAAACTTCTTCATTCCCAAGTCTACATGTTAAACTTCTTCATTCCCAAGTCTACATGTTAAACTTCTTCATTCCCAAGTCTACATGTTAAACTTCTTCATTCCCAAGTCTACATGTTAAAATTCTTCATTCCCAAGTCTACATGTTAAACTTCTTCATTCCCAAGTCTACATGTTAAACTTCTTCATTCCTAAGTCTACATGTTAAACTTCTTCATTCCCAAGTCTACATGTTAAACTTCTTCATTCCCAAGTCTACATGTTAAACTTCTTCATTCCCAAGTCTACATGTTAAACTTCCTCATTCCCAAGTCTACATGTTAAACTTCTTCATTCCCAAGTCTACATGTTAAAATTCTTCATTCCCAAGTCTACATGTTAAACTTCTTCATTCCCAAGTCTACATGTTAAACTTCTTCATTCCCAAGTCTACATGTTAAACTTCTTCATTCCCAAGTCTACATGTTAAACTTCTTCATTCCCAAGTCTACATGTTAAACTTCTTCATTCCCAAGTCTACATGTTAAACTTCATTCCCAAGTCTACATGTTAAACTTCTTCATTCCCAAGTCTACATGTTAAACTTCTTCATTCCCAAGTCTACATGTTAAACTTCTTCATTCCCAAGTCTACATGTTAAACTTCTTCATTCCCAAGTCTACATGTTAAACTTCTTCATTCCCAAGCCTACATGTTAAAATTCTTCATTCCCAAGTCTACATGTTAAACTTCTTCATTCCCATGTCTACATGTTAAACTTCTTCATTCCCAAGTCTACATGTTAAACTTCTTCATTCCCAAGTCTACATGTGAAACTTCTTCATTCCCAAGTATACATGTTAAACTTCTTCATTCCCAAGTCTACATGTTAAACTTCTTCATTCCCAAGTCTACATGTTAAACTTCTTCATTCCCAAGTCTACATGTTAAATTTCTTCATTCCCAAGTCTACATGTTAAACTTCTTTATTCCCAAGTCTACATGTTAAACTTCCTCATTCCCAAGTCTACATGTAAAACTTCATTCCCAAGTCTACATGTTAAACTTCTTCATTCCCAAGTCTACATGTTAAACTTCTTCATGCCCAAGTCAACATGTTAAACTTCTTCATTCCCAAGTCTACATGTTAAACTTCTTCATTCCCCAGTCTACATGTTAAACTTCTTCATTCCCAAGCCTACATGTTAAACTTCTTCATTCCCAAGTCTACATGTAAAACTTCATTCCCAAGTCTACATGTTAAACTTCTTCATTCCCAAGTCTACATGTTAAACTTCTTCATTCCCAAGTCTACATGTTAAACTTCTTCATTCCCAAGTCTACATGTTAAACTTCATTCCCAAGTCTACATGTTAAACTTCTTCATTCCCAAGTCTACATGTTAAACTTCTTCATTCCCAAGTCTACATGTTAAACTTCTTCATTCCCAAGTCTACATGTTGAACTTCTTCATTCCCAAGTCTACATGTTAAACTTCTTCATTCCCAAGGCTACATGTTAAACTTCTTCATTCCCAAGTCTACATGTTAAACTTCTTCATTCCCAAGTCTACATGTTAAACTTCTTCATTCCCAAGTCTACATGTTAAACTTCTTCATTCCCAAGTCTACATGTTAAACTTCTTCATTCCCAAGTCTACATGTTAAACTTCCTCATTCCCAAGTCTACATGTTAAACTTCTTCATTCCCAAGTCTACATGTTAAACTTCTTCATTCCCAAGTCTACATGTTAAACTTCTTCATTCCCAAGTCTACATGTTAAACTTCTTCATTCCCAAGTCTACATGTTAAAATTCTTCATTCCCAAGTCTACATGTTAAACTTCTTCATTCCCAAGTCTACATGTTAAACTTCATTCCCAAGCCTACATGTTAAACTTCTTCATTCCCAAGTCTACATGTTAAACTTCTTCATTCCCAAGTCTACATGTTAAATTCTTCATTCCCAAGTCTACATGTTAAACTTCTTCATTCCCAAGTCTACATGTTAAACTTCTTCATTCCCAAGTCTACATGTTAAACTTCTTCATTCCCAAGTCTACATGTTAAACTTCTTCATTCCCAAGTCTACATTTTAAACTTCTTCATTCCCAAGTCTACATGTTAAACTTCTTCATTCCCAAGTCAACATGTTAAACTTCCTCATTCCCAAGTCTACATGCAAAACTTCATTCCCAAGTCTACATGTTAAACTTCTTCATTCCCAAGCCTACATGTTAAACTTCTTCATTCCCAAGTCTACATGTTAAACTTCTTCATTCCAAAGTCTACATGTTAAACTTCTTCATTCCCAAGTCTACATGTTAAACTTCTTCATTCCCAAGTCTACATGTTAAACTTCTTCATTCCCAAGTCTACATGTTAAACTTCTTCATTCACAAGCCTACATGTTAAACTTCATTCCCAAGTCTACATGTTAAACTTCTTCAATCCCAAGTCTACATGTTAAACTTCTTCATTCCCAAGTCTACATGTTAAACTTCTTCATTCCCAAGTCTACATGTTAAACTTCTTCATTCCCAAGTCTACATGTTAAACTTCATTCCCAAGTCTACATGTTAAACTTCTTCATTCCCAAGTCTACATGTTAAACTTCTTCATTGCCAAGTCTACATGTTAAACTTCTTAATTCCCAAGTCTACATGTTAAACTTCTTCATTCCAAAGTCTGCATGTTAAACTTCTTCATTCCCAAGTCTACATGTTAAACTTCTTCATTCCCAAGTCTACATGTTAAACTTCTTCATTCCCAAACCTACATGTTAAAATTCTTCATTCCCAAGTCTACATGTTAAACTTCTTCATTCCCAAGTCTACATGTTAAACTTCTTCATTCCCAAGTCTACATGTTAAACATCTTCATTCCCAAGTCTACATGTTAAACTTCTTCATTCCGAAGTCTACATGTTAAAATTCTTCATTCCCAAGTCTACATGTTAAACTTCTTCATTCCCAAGTCTACATGTTAAACATCTTCATTCCCAAGTCTACATGTTAAACTTCTTCATTCCCAAGTCTACATGTTAAACTTCTTCATTCCCAAGCCTACATGTTAAACTTCTTCATTCCCAAGTCTACATGTTAAACTTCTTCATTCCCAAGTCTACATGTTAAACTTCTTGATTCCCAAGTCTACATGTTAAACTTCTTCATTCCCAAGTCTACATGTTAAACTTCTTCATTCCCAAGCCTACATGTTAAACTTCATTCCCAAGCCTACATGTTAAACTTCTTCATTCCCAAGTCTACATGTTGAACTTCTTCATTCCCAAGTCTACATGTTAAACTTCTTCATTCCCAAGTCTACATGTTAAATTCTTCATTCCCAAGTCTACATGTTAAACTTCTTCATTCCCAAGTCTACATGTTAAACTTCTTCATTCCCAAGTCTACATGTTAAACTTCTTCATTCCCAAGTCTACATGTTAAACTTCTTCATTCCCAAGTCTACATGTTAAACTTCTTCATTCCCAAGTCTACATGTTAAACTTCTTCATTCACAAGCCTACATGTTAAACTTCATTCCCAAGTCTACATGTTAAACTTCTTCATTCCCAAGTCTACATGTTAAACTTCTTCATTCCCAAGTCTACATGTTAAACTTCTTCATTCCCAAGTCTACATGTTAAACTTCATTCCCAAGTCTACATGTTAAACTTCTTCATTCCCAAGTCTACATGTTAAACTTCTTCATTGCCAAGTCTACATGTTAAACTTCTTCATTCCCAAGTCTACATGTTAAACTTCTTCATTCCAAAGTCTGCATGTTAAACTTCTTCATTCCCAAGTCTACATGTTAAACTTCTTCATTCCCAAGTCTACATGTTAAACTTCTTCATTCCCAAACCTACATGTTAAAATTCTTCATTCCCAAGTCTACATGTTAAACTTCTTCATTCCCAGGTCTACATGTTAAACATCTTCATTCCCAAGTCTACATGTTAAACTTCTTCATTCCGAAGTCTACATGTTAAACTTCTTCATTCCCAAGTCTACATGTTAAACTTCTTCATTCCCAAGTCTACATGTTAAACATCTTCATTCCCAAGTCTACATGTTAAACTTCTTCATTCCCAAGTCTACATGTTAAACTTCTTCATTCCCAAGCCTACATTTTAAACTTCTTCATTCCCAAGTCTACATGTTAAACTTCTTCATTCCCAAGTCTACATGTTAAACTTCTTGATTCCCAAGTATACATGTTAAACTTCTTCATTCCCAAGTCTACATGTTAAACTTCTTCATTCCCAAGCCTACATGTTAAACTTCATTCCCAAGCCTACATGTTAAACTTCTTCATTCCCAAGTCTACATGTTGAACTTCTTCATTCCCAAGTCTACATGTTAAACTTCTTCATTCCCAAGTCTACATGTTAAATTCTTCATTCCCAAGTCTACATGTTAAACTTCTTCATTCCCAAGTCTACATGTTAAACTTCTTCATTCCCAAGTCTACATGTTAAACTTCTTCATTCCCAAGTCTACATGTTAAACTTCTTCATTCCCAAGTCTACATGTTAAACTTCTTCATTCCCAAGTCTACATGTTAAACTTCTTCATTCCCATGTCTACATGTTAAACTTCTTTATTTCCAAGTCTACATGTTAAACTTCTTCATTCCCAAGTCTACATGTTAAACTTCTTCATTCCCAAGCCTACATGTTAAAATTCTTCATTCCCAAGTCTACATGTTAAACTTCTTCATTCCCAAGTCTACATGTTAAACTTCTTCATTCCCAAGTCTACATGTTAAACTTCTTCATTCCCAAGCCTACATGTTAAAATTCTTTATTCCCAAGCCTACATGTTAAACTTCTTCATTCCCAAGTCTACATGTTAAACTTCTTCATTCCCAAGTCTACATGTTAAACTTCTTCATTCCCAAGTCTACATGTTAAACTTCTTCATTCCCAAGTCTACATGTTAAACTTCTTCATTCCCAAGTCTACAAGTTAAACTTCTTCATTCCCAAGTCTACATGTTAAACTTCTTCATTCCCAAGTCTACATGTTAAACTTCTTCATTCCCAAGTCTACATGTTAAACTTCTTCATTCCCAAGTCTACATGTTAAACATCTTCATTCCCATGTCTACATGTTAAACTTCTTCATTCCCAAGTCTACATGTTAAACTTCTTCATTCCCAAGTCTACATGTTAAACTTCTTCATTCCCAAGTCTACATGTTAAACTTCTTCATTCCCAAGTCTACATGTTAAACTTCTTCATTCCCAAGTCTACATGTTAAACTTCTTCATTCCCAAGTCTACATGTTAAACTTCTTCATTCCCAAGTCTACATGTTAAACTTCATTCCCAAGTCTACATGTTCAACTTCTTCATTCCCAAGTCTACATGTTAAACTTCTTCATTCCCAAGTCTACATGTTAAACTTCTTCATTCCCAAGTCTACATGTTAAACTTCTTCATTCCCAAGTCTACATGTTAAACTTCTTCATTCCCAAGTCTACATGTTAAACTTCCTCATTCCCAAGTCTACATGTCAAACTTCTTCATTCCCAAGTCTACATGTTAAACTTCTTCATTCCCAAGTCAACATGTTAAACTTCTTCATTCCCAAGCCTACATGTTAAACTTCTTCATTCCCAAGTCTACATGTTAAAATTCTTCATTCCCAAGTCTACATGTTAAACTTCTTCATTCACAAGCCTACATGTTAAACTTCATTCCCAAGTCTACATGTTAAACTTCTTCAATCCCAAGTCTACATGTTAAACTTCTTCATTCCCAAGTCTACATGTTAAACTTCTTCATTCCCAAGTCTACATGTTAAACTTCTTCATTCCCAAGTCTACATGTTAAACTTCATTCCCAAGTCTACATGTTAAACTTCTTCATTCCCAAGTATACATGTTAAACTTCTTCATTCCCAAGTCTACATGTTAAACTTCTTAATTCCCAAGTCTACATGTTAAACTTCTTCATTCCCAAGTCTACATGTTAAATTTCTTCATTCCCAAGTCTACATGTTAAACTTCTTCATTCCCAAGTCTACATGTTAAACTTCTTCATTCCCAAGTCTACATGTTAAACTTCTTCATTCCCAAGTCTACATGTTAAACTTCATTCCCAAGCCTACATGTTAAACTTCTTTATTCCCAAGTCTACATGTTAAACTTCCTCATTCCCAAGTCTACATGTAAAACTTCATTCCCAAGTCTACATGTTAAACTTCTTCATTCCCAAGTCTACATGTTAAACTTCTTCATGCCCAAGTCAACATGTTAAACTTCTTCATTCCCAAGTCTACATGTTAAACTTCTTCATTCCCCAGTCTACATGTTAAACTTCTTCATTCCCAAGCCTACATGTTAAACTTCTTCATTCCCAAGTCTACATGTAAAACTTCATTCCCAAGTCTACATGTTAAACTTCTTCATTCCCAAGTCTACATGTTAAACTTCTTCATTCCCAAGTCTACATGTTAAACTTCTTCATTCCCAAGCCTACATGTTTAACTTCTTCGTTCCCAAGTCTACATGTTAAACTTCTTCATTCCCAAGTCTACATGTTAAACTTCTTCATTCCCAAGTCTACATGTAAAACTTCATTCCCAAGTCTACATGTTAAACTTCTTCATTCCCAAGTCTACATGTTAAACTTCTTCATTCCCAAGTCTACATGTTAAACTTCTTCATTCCCAAGTCTACATGTTAAATTTCTTCATTCCCAAGTCTACATGTTAAACTTCTTCATTCCCAAGTCTACATGTTAAACTTCTTCATTCCCAAGTCTACATGTTAAACTTCTTCATTCCCAAGTCTACATGTTAAACTTCATTCCCAAGCCTACATGTTAAACTTCTTTATTCCCAAGTCTACATGTTAAACTTCCTCATTCCCAAGTCTACATGTAAAACTTCATTCCCAAGTCTACATGTTAATCTTCTTCATTCCCAAGTCTACATGTTAAACTTCTTCATGCCCAAGTCAACATGTTAAACTTCTTCATTCCCAAGTCTACATGTTAAACTTCTTCATTCCCCAGTCTACATGTTAAACTTCTTCATTCCCAAGCCTACATGTTAAACTTCTTCATTCCCAAGTCTACATGTAAAACTTCATTCCCAAGTCTACATGTTAAACTTCTTCATTCCCAAGTCTACATGTTAAACTTCTTCATTCCCAAGTCTACATGTTAAACTTCTTCATTCCCAAGCCTACATGTTAAACTTCTTCATTCCCAAGTCTACATGTTAAACTTCTTCATTCCCAAGTCTACATGTTAAACTTCTTCATTCCCAAGTCTACATGTAAAACTTCATTCCCAAGTCTACATGTTAAACTTCTTCATTCCCAAGTCTACATGTTAAACTTCTTCATTCCCAAGTCTACATGTTAAACTTCTTCATTCCCAGGTCTACATGTTAAACTTCTTTATTCCCAAGTCTACATGTTAAACTTCTTCATTCCCAAGTCTACATGTTAAACTTCTTCATTCCCAAGTCTACATGTTAAACTTCTTCATTCCCAAGTCTACATGTTAAACTTCATTCCCAAGTCTACATGTTAAACTTCTTCATTCCCAAGTCTACATGTTAAACTTCTTCATTCCCAAGTCTACATGTTAAACTTCTTCATTCCCAAGTCTACATGTTGAACTTCTTCATTCCCAAGTCTACATGTTAAACTTCTTCATTCCCAAGGCTACATGTTAAACTTCTTCATTCCCAAGTCTACATGTTAAACTTCTTCATTCCCAAGTCTACATGTTAAACTTCTTCATTCCCAAGTCTACATGTTAAACTTCTTCATTCCCACATCTACATGTTAAACTTCTTCATTCCCAAGTCTACATGTTAAACTTCCTCATTCCCAAGTCTACATGTTAAACTTCTTCATTCCCAAGTCTACATGTTAAACTTCTTCATTCCCAAGTCTACATGTTAAACTTCTTCATTCCCAAGTCTACATGTTAAACTTCTTCATTCCCAAGTCTACATGTTAAACTTCTTCATTCCCAAGTCTACATGTTAAACTTCTTCATTCCCAAGTCTACATGTTAAACTTCATTCCCAAGCCTACATGTTAAACTTCTTCATTCCCAAGTCTACATGTTAAACTTCTTCATTCCCAAGTCTACATGTTAAATTCTTCATTCCCAAGTCTACATGTTAAACTTCTTCATTCCCAAGTCTACATGTTAAACTTCTTCATTCCCAAGTCTACATGTTAAACTTCTTCATTCCCAAGTCTACATGTTAAACTTCTTCATTCCCAAGTCTACATTTTAAACTTCTTCATTCCCAAGTCTACATTTTAAACTTCTTCATTCCCAAGTCAACATGTTAAACTTCCTCATTCCCAAGTCTACATGTTAAACTTCTTCATTCCCAAGTCTACATGTTAAACTTCTTCATTCCCAAGCCTACATGTTAAACTTCTTCATTCCCAAGTCTACATGTTAAACTTCTTCATTCCAAAGTCTACATGTTAAACTTCTTCATTCCCAAGTCTACATGTTAAACTTCTTCATTCCCAAGTCTACATGTTAAACTTCTTCATTCCCAAGTCTACATGTTAAACTTCTTCATTCCCAAGTCTACATGTTAAACTTCTTCATTCCCAAGCCTACATGTTAAACTTCTTCATTCCCAAGTCTACATGTTAAACTTCTTCATTCCCAAGTCTACATGTTAAACTTCTTCATTCCCAAGTCTACATGTTAAACTTCATTCCCAAGTCTACATGTTAGACTTCTTCATTCCCAAGTCTACATGTTAAACTTCCTCATTCCCAAGTTTACATGTTAAACTTCTTCATTCCCAAGTCTACATGTTAAACTTCTTCATTCCCAAGTTTACATGTTAAACTTCTTCATTCCCAAGTCTACATGTTAAACTTCTTCATTCCCAAGTCTACATGTTAAACTTCTTCATTCCCAAGTCTACATGTTAAACTTCTTCATTCCCAAGCCTACATGTTAAACTTCATTCCCAGAGTTGACCCAACCAGAACAGCCCAGCTCCCACTTGGCTTCTAACCGCTCCGGCATGGCCGGCTCCGTCCTTGGCCATGTCCGCTTCCAGATCCTTCGGGGGAACCCTGGGTCCACATCACGTGAGCCTCACACCCCCATCTGGGGGTCCCCTCAGTGACACCCGGACCCTGCCCTCTAGTGAGCCATCCCTTGCCGTGCTCACTCTGGTTCCATAGAGCGGCACCACGCGTACAGCGCCACTCTTCACTCGCTACTGTCGCTACACAGTAGTGACACCATTTAGGTCACTACACTTACAACCAAATTAGCTGCACTAAAAAGCCAGCTAGTGAGACCGAGGGCTCGTCGTTTGTTGAGAGCTTAGTTAGCCATTGACAAATGAATTATTAAAAATACACTGCAATTTTGTGAAACATTAAAAAAATATGCCAAAAGCAATATTTTTCATACACTAATGCATATATAGAATACCCAATTGTTGTACGTGCCGAATGTATGCGATTATGCTAATGCGAGCCGTTATGATAATTAGGCCCTGCCTCGCTGACGAGGGTAGTGTCATCAATCGGGATAAGACAATTAATCGTATGAAGTTATGCAGTTGTGCTGTAAGTACGCCAGATTAAGCTCAGCTTCGTTGTCTAGGTTCGTATTATCGATCGGTAAAATACAATTATTATTGATTCAGCATTTACTGATTATGTATTAGTGTGTTATGTCAGGTCTCCAAATTCAAATCTCACCGCAGGATACAGTTCTTATTATTAAGATTCTTACGCATGAACTCAGGAAAGAAACACTCAAACACTTCTGTGTTAAGCAATTTTAATTTCTAAACAAAACCTTAACACTCCAATATGCGAATTCTCATGCTTGAAATTGTCAACACAGTACTCCAGGAGATGTTCTCCTCATTGATCCGTACATTTAACCCTCAATGATCACGTTTGTTAACTGGGTAACAGAACAATTGATTACTTCCTCAGAGTACGCGAGCGATAGGAAACAAATGTCCTTAAAATTCATGCAACGATTTTCATACGAAAGGCGATAAAAGCAAATTGTTATACCCCAAAAGCAAAAGTATACGTCAATAGATTCATTGGCAAGATTATATAATTAACTAAATGTCTTGGAATAAGGATGTGTGACGGGGTGCGTGACCTTTTACGGGAGATTCTTGTCTTTGGCTAAGCTTTAATTCATTCGTGGACAAGATTGTATGATAAAGAAACAGGTTTAACAAGATATTCTCTCTGTGAGCGTGTAGATTTGTGTCGAAGGTTTCACAAGTTTAGTTTGTATCGATTAATCTATTGGTAATTTATGCGATTGGAAGTAAAATCACATCAAACAAAATAAAAAGAAAAAAATAATGTACTTAATATGACGTATTGTTATCACTCGATAAGCCGGGATGCCTTCACGGTCAGCTGATGGTTCCTGCACTTTATAATTCGTCTTCTTATTAATTATTCGTGAATGTGTTGAGTGGGGATGGTATGGGTTGAGTGTGAATGTGTTCTTGATCAATTCTTTGCGTGAAGCCGACGCCAGGTGATGCGTTGTAATGCGTGGCGGTGTGCGGATCGTACGGATAGCTGGGTTCTCCTTCTTTCACACGGGCGGCCGGAGTTCGGTCCACAGCCGGGTGGACGAGTCGGCACGACGCTCGCCATCGGTGCGCGATGACCCGTCGTCAGGTAGCGCCCGCAGCTCGTCCGCTGGCAGCTGGCACCCTAGCTTGGTGGCCCTGGTGGCGCTGCTGTGCGCTCTCTCCTGCTCCGGCTCTCCGGCGATGAACGATGTTTTTGTTCGTTGTTGGCAGGCTTGGTCGACGTTTGGCGCTTTCCGCCCTCTCTGACGGATGATGCTGGAATTCTCGTCAGCTTGGCTCGAACTGCAGTGGCTCTTGTGAGTCGATGTTCAGAGCGGAATGCTTTGCGAGCGATACTTCTTCTGATGGCGCTGAATTCGCACGGTAAGTCAGCAAGTCTCACCATCCTGGATGAGTTGTGATCACCGTCGCCCTCCTCTGGGTGTTACATTCCTTGCCATCCCGTGCTGCGGGAAGACAAAGACGGTGGGGCGGCTCCTTTCCTATGGAACACAGTCTATCTTGGTTGTGTAAGTTTCACCTATTTCGCCTCATCCCTTCTCGATAACCCTCGGTTTAATACTGCACAGATATTATTTGGTTTATGTTTCCTAATATTTGTGATTTAACATTGTCATGACCACGTATTTTTTTAGGGTTTATTAATTTCGTCCCCGTCTGTATCCGGGGATCGGCGCTGTTATGCTTGAGTTATTATTATTTTTATGTCCTGAGTTTTAGAGGTATAACTAAGTTTCGGTTAAGCTTCTTGACTGCTGGAATGCATTTCTTTGGTTTTTGCAAAGTCACGTAAACGGCAAGATGTAATACAATTTAAGGTGAATAACGTTAGTATCAATATTATGTATGAGAAGTAATAACCCGCTATGGAGATTGTAGTCTGTTTTTTTATCGTAGTGAGTGTGTAGATTCCTATAATGTCAGCTTATTCTATTCGTGAATAACTTTAGTATTAAGCTCATATATGAGTGTTGATAACCCACTAATGTAGATTGTAGTCTGGTTCTTAACCGGAGTGAGTGCGTTGGTCTATGATGTTCACTTTATTCTTGTGGTTTTACTTGGACTTTCTATTTATCCGTGTTTGGGTTTATTACTTTGAATGGCCGATCTCCGGCGGCCTGTTGTGTGTGAGAAGGCGGCTGCTGTGGGGGGTGGCGCTGTTCACCTCACCCCCTCTGGCCGCCAAGCGACACCACGAGAAAAATGGGCAACTCATTCTTAGTAAAAAATGGAAAAGGCTTATATATACAACACAATCCATACTCAAAGATGAAGGGAAACCCCATTCATTGTTTTCATAGACCGTCTGCTTTTAGATCCACGGAAGTCGACAATGCTCACGTTGACGTACAAATTGTCGACAGCTCTTAGGGGGTCCCCCTCCCCATCGATGGGGCGTGGCCTGTGGGGTGTGGCCCCTCCCCATCGATGGGGTGTGGCTTGTGGGGTGTGGCCCCTCCCCATCGATGGGGCGTGGCCTTTGGGGTGTGACCCCTCCCCATCGATGGGGTGTGGCCTGTGGGGTGTGGCCCCTCCCCATCGATAGGGCGTGGCCTGTGGGGTGTGGCCCCTCCCCATCGATGGGGTGTGGCCCCTCCCCATCGATGGGGTGTGGCCTGTGGGGTGTGGCCCCTCCCCATCGATGGGATGTGGCCTGTGGGGTGTGGCCCCTCCCCATCGATGGGGCGTGGTCTATGGGGTGTGGCCCCTCCCCATCGCTGGGGTGTGGCCTGTGGGGTGTGGCCCCTCCCCATCGATGAGGTGTGGCCTATGGGGTGTGGCCCCTCCCCATCGATGGGGTGTGGCCTATGGGGTGTGGCCCCTCCCCATCGATGGGGTGTGGCCTGTGGGGTGTGGCCCCACCCCATCGATGGGGTGTGGCCGGTGGGGTGTGGCCCCTCCCCATCGATGGGGCGTGGCCTGTGGGGTGTGGCCCTTCCCCATCGATGGGATGTGGCCCCTCCCCATCGATGGGGTGTGGCCTGTGGGGTGTGGCCCCTCCCCATCGATGGGGTGTGGCCTGTGAGGTGTGGCCCCTCCCCATCGATGGGGTGTGGCCTGTGGGGTGTGGCCCCTCCCCATCGATGGGGTGTGGCCTGTGGGGTGTGGCTCCTCCCCATCGTTGGGGTGTGGCCCCTCCCCATCGATGGGGCGTGGCCTGTGTGCATCGTCTCCACCAAGTCACTTCACTGACTTATCAGAAACCTTTGTTGGTTGTTCAGCCAATCTTTTGAAGTTCAAGCAACATAATTACCTCTGTGCCAGGCAGGTTTATGAGACACTTCTTGGTAGGAAAAGCCACAGACAGACGCCTGTTGTCTTGCTTGGTGCGCCACACTAATATATTCAGAGAGTTTTTCATCTTTTCTCAAACAACAGCCTTTTTAAAGGCTAGTTCAACAATCCCTCCTGAGGGCTATTGTCTCACAGCCTTTTTAAAGGGTTAGGGTTATTTTATTTAAGTGCTTTTTACGTTGTTTTCTTGTATCTACTCAAAGCTGCCTGTAGGTACAAGTAGACTATAAAAAACTACCACTTGATTGTATTTTCCAACAACAGTATTTGAAGGGTGTTGTCATTATTAACATATGTTAACTTAATGATTATTTAATAAGTGTAATGACTCCGGACTCGACCTTTAGAGGTTTCTATTATTGCACGTAACGTAGCTTAGGACCCCGTCATCACGAGATATTGCCGACGTGGAGATCGTATGACCTAGCAGACCGCGACGATGGCCCAGTCCCTCTCCACAGACCCCGAACATCCCTTCTCGTCAAGCTTTTATCCACGTGGATTCTCCGGGGGGAATTTCCCAAACAAGATCCTCCAGACTTGCTGGCGCCTTGTCTATGCATCCCGCCTCGCTGACACCCTGTCTTCACCTCGAGACGTACTGACACACTCTTTATAAAAGTATTGAGATATGCTATAAATGTATTCATATAAATAGTATACTAGTTCTGGAATATGGACCGCAGACGTTGCAATCGTAGTGCTTCCAAAAGGAAAGCCAAAAAAGCAAAGGAGGCAAGAGAGGCAGCTTGGCCTCAAGGTGTTCCACTCTTTGCCAACTTCTTCCAGAACACCCCCTGATAGTAATCACGACGACAGCAGCAGCACCATTGTCAGCCGTGAGGAAGGGACGAGCACGAGTTCAGTTTCCAGTAATGTTGTCACTCTCCCAGAGCCATCCTTTGAAGGTGAACCCTCAACAGAAAATGGTACACAAGAACCATCGTTTACAACTCAGGAGCAGTTGGGGCAGTTCACAAGAATCAAATCAGCAACCAAGCCACTCCTGGTGCTGAGAGTACACTGAGCCTGCATCATGGCAAAGCACTTCCAGTGACATTGTTAAGTCCGTGCTTATTGAAAGAGGAGCAGTCCCCGACCAAAACCGCAGTGAAAACTACCCAGCCTCAGTCCGAGATGGAGCGCTTGGTGGAAATACGAGAAGTTTCAACAATGAACTTCTGTACTGTATGTTGCCAAATGGGCAGGTTTCTAGACAGTGGCTACTGTACTCACCCTCAACAGGCTGTGTGTGCACTGTTTTGCACGCAAACTGTTCTCCAGAAAGTTTGGTGGCTTTAGGCAGGGGTTCAGTGACTGGAAGCACTCTGAAAGAATCGGGGAACACGAACAGAGTGCAGGACACAGATCGTGCGTGCTTGCCTTGCACCAGCGGACAAAGGGCAGTGCTATAGATGCAGATCTCATGCAGCAACTTGATGAGGAACGTAAATACTGGAGGGACATTTTGAAAAAAGTTGTAGCAGTGATCAAGTTCTTGGGTGAAAGAGGACTTGCGTTTAGGGGAGATGATGAACGGTTTGGGTCAACCCATAACGATAAATTCCTTGGAATCCTAGAATTGCTATCACAATTTGACCCATTCTTAGTGGAACATATTAAATAGGTGGGCAGAAAAGTAAGAGGGACAGTGTCGTATTTGTCATCGACAATATGTAAAGAACTCATTGAGCTAATGGGTCAGAAAACTCGCCAAACAATGTCAGATGATTCCACCCCAGACCTGTCACATGTAGACCAATTGACGTTCATATTCCGGTTTGTTAACAGCAGCGGGAATGTGGTGGAGCGATTCCTGGGCTTTGAGCCAACTGAGAGTCACACTGGTCAAAGTTGAGCAGACTGCGAGACTTTGATGGTGGAGGGCCTTGGGGTGGACCTCTCAAACTGTAGAGGTCAGTCATGTGACAATGCAAGCAACATGTCAGGAAAATGCAATGGGCTACAGGCCCACCTGAAACAAAAACACCCTCTGATCGAGTCTTTGCCTTGCGCGGCGCATTCACTTAACTTAGTTGGTGTTAACACCTTAGACGGCACGAGCCCAGAGGCTGACGAGTTTTGTGACGTGTTGCAGTCACTGTACACATGTTGCTCTTCATCCACACACAGATGGGGGGAAATCTTTTGGAAGACAGACGCCCTCAGACTGGCATTACAATCGCTGTCCAGTACTCGGTGGAGTGCTCGGGCAGAGTCAACCAAGGCACTGTGGAGATATTACACCCACATTAGGGAGGCCTTGGGTGGTATCTGCAATGATGATGATGAGAAAAGAGACACTCGAATTGAGGCCGCTGGACTACGTGCTGAGTTGGACACCTTAGAGATGGCGTTCACGGCACGTTTCTGGGACGTCACACTTGACCGGCTCCACGCTACAAGCATGCACCTACAGAAACGTGGCGTTGACATCTCTGTGGCAGCGCAGATTTTGTCTTCGTTGAGGGATTTTGTGGCGGGACAGCGAGACCAGTTTGAGGCTTTTGAAAGAGCAGCCTTAAATGTGACCGGTGTCTCTCAGTCATATAAGCACGATCTTCAGCGAAAGAGGAAACGCAAAACATTTGCAGACGAGAGCTCAAAGCCAGATGTGACACTTGAGGGGAGGGAAAAGTTAAAAATAGAAGCATTTTATGTGGTCATTGATAAGCTCGTGGCATGCCTTGAACATCGCTTGGACGCTTACAAGCGTTTGAGCAGTCTCTATGGAGTTCTGTTTATGTCAGATCAGGTGTCTAAGAGTGATGCCATCTCGGAAAAGGTAAATTCACTCTCCGCTGCATATCCATCAGACCTGGACATGAACTTTGCCAACGAACTCATCCAATTCAAGACTTTCATGTCTGACTCTGAGGGTGAGAAGTGCCCAGCTAAGTTGCTTGAGACATTGCAGGCGCTTCGTCTGCAGTGTTCCCCAATGTTTTCGTGGCACTTTGGATTTTTCTAACTTTATCTGCGGAGTAGCGCGTTGCCAAAGACGTCTCAGCTCATTGTCACTTTAATGTCAAGAGCCAGACCTTGTCGGGCAGCGAGAGTTTGACGATCTAGTGGATGGTTTTGCGAGGAGGAAGGTAAGACACCAATATAGGAAAGCGGGGGGGGGGGGGCTCCTAAAGACACGTGACCACGGGCCTCACGGGACCATGATCCGGCCCCTGGTGGAAGAGGTGTGGTGGTGGAAGATTGGTGGTGGTAGAGCAGGTATGGTGGTGGTGTGGTAGAGGAGGTGGTGTGGTGGTGGTGGTAGAGCAGGTATGGTGGTGGTGTGGTAGAGGAGGTGGTGTGGTGGTGGTAGAGCAGGTATGGTGGTGGTGTGGTAGAGGAGGTGGTGTGGTGGTGGTGGTAGAGCAGGTATGGTGGTGGTGTGGTAGAGCAGGTATGGTGGTGGTGTGGTAGAGGAGGTGGTGTGGTGGTGGTAGAGCAGGTATGGTGGTGGTGTGGTAGAGCAGGTATGGTGGTGGTGTGGTAGAGGAGGTGGTGTGGTGGTGGTGGTAGAGCAGGTATGGTGGTGGTGTGGTAGAGCAGGTATGGTGGTGGTGTGGTAGTGGAGGTGGTGTGGTGGTGGTGGTAGAGCAGGTATGGTGGTGGTGTGGTAGAGCAGGTATGGTGGTGGTGTGGTAGAGCAGGTATGGTGGTGGTGTGGTAGAGGAGGTGGTGTGGTGGTGGTGGTAGAGCAGGTATGGTGGTGGTAGAGCAGGTATGGTGGTGGTAGAGCAGGTATGGTGGTGGTGTGGTAGAGGAGGTGGTGTGGTGGTGGTAGAGCAGGTATGGTGGTGGTGGTGGTGGGCGGGTCGATCCATGTCCCCTTGTGTGCTTTGCCCCTGCTGCCCCCCCCCACTGCCCGGATTCTGCACCTCCCCTCTTGGGGCCTCCGCATCCACGTGGGTCGATGGCAGCGGCGGCGGCGACGTCTCCGTCGTCACGGCCGGTTGCAGCGGTAGGTGGAGGGAAATTCTACGGGGGACCTACACCTCCGCTTCGTTGGGCCCCAGCCAATGAACCCACAACGAAGCCTCACCCCGATATCTCGTCAATGAGCTATGAACCACAGTCACCACGCGGACTCCGGTCATCCTCACAGCAGCAGCGGCCTTGTGCCGGGCCTACCCTGGGGTAGGCCTCATGTCCACAATGATCGGTGAGCAGCCCCCATTGGGCGACGGAGCCCAACGCTCGATATTAGGGAGCCACTGGCAGCTACGATCCACAATACAAAAGGATGTGGAGGAGCTGAGCAGACTCTTTGGTTCTATTGGGTAAAGTCGCGTAGGTGAAAATAAAATAACAAAAAATCACGACGTTTCGGCCACAACACAAGCGGCCTTCATCAGGTGAAGGGACGAGACTGTCTGGAGGACAGCGCTGAAGTGGAAGAAGCCACGCTCAGATCACGACCTTTAAGCTTAAAGGTCGTGATCTAAGCGTGGCTTCTTCTGATCTAAGCGTGGCTTCTTCCACTCCAGCGCTGTCCTCCAGACAGTCTCGTCCCTTCACCTGATGGTCGTGATCTAAGCGTGGCTTCTTCCACTCCAGCGCTGTCCTCCAGACAGTCTCGTCCCTTCACCTGATGAAGGCCGCTTGTGTTGTGGCCGAAACGTCGTGATTTTTTGTTATTTTATTTTCACCTACGTGACTTTACCCAATAGAACCAAAGAGTATGGATCCTAGTAGTCACGAAAGCTTTAAATCTAGAGCTGAGCAGACTTGCTAATGACCGGCACCAGCGGTGTCAAGGTCGGCCTCGGTGAAGGACGCTGCTACTGGGAAGTTGGAGGCAGTCGCCCTCCAACAACAGCGGAGGGCAGAGGAGCGACGCTCACAACAACGAGCGGGTGGTTAAATCTCAGCGAGGTGGCACAGTCGGGAGTACGGTCATCTCAGTCAGTCAAGCCATGGCACCTGCTAGGTCTGTCCTGTAACCTCCTCCTGCACCTAGCCTGGCACAGCAGTTAACCCATCACACCTGCTAGGTCTGTCCCGTACCTCCTCCTGCACATAGCCTGGCACAGCAGTCAACCCATCACACCTGCTAGGTCTGTCCCGTGACCTCCTCCTGCACATAGCCTGGCACAGCAGTCAACCCATCACACCTGCTAGGTCTGTCCCGTACCTCCTCCTGCACATAGCCTGGCACAGCAGTCAACCCATCGCACCTGCTAGGTCTGTCCCGTACCTCCTCCTGCACCTAACCAGGCACAGCAGTTAACCCATCACACCTGCTAGGTCTGTCCCGTGACCTCCTGCCAGCAGAGAGCCTTCCACACTTCACTTGGCCTGAAGATGCACCCAACCTGGTAAAAGGAACCATGTACATCTGTTGAACAGTCAACGGCGCTAAACAAAGGTGCGCTTAATCTTGATTTGAAGCTTTCGTCACTGCAGGAATCCATACTCTTTGGTTCTGTCAGTAAAGTCACGTAGATAGAAAATTAATAATCACGACATTTCCATCGCAACACAAGCTACTGTCATCAGGTGAAACAATCACAGCAGGAGGACTGCTGACGTAAGAGAATTAGCTGCTGCAACAAGAGGTTATAGAGGCTTTTGGTGGACCCGAAGCCAAGGGTAAGTGGGCGGAGCTAGAGAAGGAATTTGACAGTAAATGTAAGAGATTAGCATGTCAATGTCAGAGAGCCGGGCAATAAGAACAAAAAACCCGTTAGAGCAAGAGGTACACATGGTGAGCGAGAGACACACACACAGAGAGAGACAACAACAACCGCCATTCGCCACTAAGTGGCGGTGACGTCACCACGACGCTTGTGCCAGGCTATGTGCACCCTGAGGCCACGTGAAGTGTCGAACGCCCGCTGGCAGGAGGTCACGGGGCAGACCCAGGTGCCACGGGTCGACTGACTGAGATGACTGGCTGATGCACCACCTGTGCCCCCTACTGTGCCAACCTGCTGTGCTTTAGCCACCCGGCGCTCCGCTCGTTGTTCTGAGCGTCGCTCCTCCGCCCTCCGTTGTTGTTGGAGGGCGACTGCCTCCAACTGCCCAGTAGCATCCTTCACGAGCCTCCTCCACAGAGGCCGATCTTGACACCGCTGGTACCAGTCATCGGCAAGTCCACTCAGCTCCACGTCCTCCTGTACCACATCACTCCATCTCTTCTCTAGCCCGTGCCGCGCCCGCTTAGCCCCCTCAATCCGGCCAAACAAAAGCTGTTTCGGCATGCGGTGGCTGGGCATGCGGGCTACATGACCCAGCCAATGCAGCCTTGCCTGCCGGAGGAGCTTTCTAGGATTTGTGCGCGCCTCACACAATCCAGTCTGGTTAAGTCCAGGATTTATCGTAGGCAGGCTAGCCTAAATGTGTCTAACCGGCGAAGATGTTCCAATAGGGGGGTCCACGTTTCGCAAGCGTAAAGAAGGGAAGGAATGACTGTGGCCGAGAAGACCCGAAGTTTCATGCGGAGCGACAGACCAGGTAGCTTCCACACAGTGTTACGCAACTGATGAAAAGATAATGACGCTCGACTGATTTGGAGTGAGACCTCTGCTGTTAAACCGGAGCCGGTCATGAGCACACTGCCCAGGTATGGGAAACTCTCCACTCTCTCCACAACTGCCCCATGACCGATTGGGAGTTGTGGGGGTGGAGTGCTTGATGGTATAAAATACCCAGGCAGGTGCTTCGTTTTGGTGGGGCTGATGGTAAGGCCCCACCTCTTAGTGGCACACTCCAGTTTCAGCAGCAGCACCTCTAACTGCTTCTCTGAGTGAGCCGCAATTACCAGGTCATCAGCATACATAACGTGGTTGACCAATAGGGAGCCATCTCTTGACCGCACCCGGGCATCGATCAGCCTCCCATTATATCTGTACCATATGGAGATTCCCCCGGTACAGCTATTGAAGGCTTCACGAACTACGTGGTCGAAATAGATGTTAAATAATGTTGGAGCCAGAGGACATCCCTGTCGCACCCAAAGATGAACAGGGAATGGCTCCGACTCCCGGCCACATAGTTTTACCCGGGCCCGCTCACTATCATGAAGGTCCTTAATGATCGTGAGCAGCGGGTCAGGGACTCCGAAAGCACGAAGAACAACCCAGAGGCCAGGCCAACTGATGGTATCATAGGCCTTGACCAGGTCAATAAACCAGAGATGTAGGTCTTGTTGGAATTCCCTACACCTCTGCTGTAGCAAACGGACAGAAAATATGGCATCTGTGCAGGACCGCCCTTTCCTGAAACCACAAAGAGAGACACAGTGAAAGAGAGAGAGACACACACAGAGACACACACAGATATACAACGCAGAGCGACACAGAAATAGAGAGAGACACATCGGGAGACATTTAACCTGGTGATGTACTCATAAAGTCAGAAATAACAGCTGACATAGGCAGGCAGGATGGAAACATCACAGTCAGTTAAGACTTTACTTGGTTAATAACGCCCTTCGAATGATTGCTCAGTTTGTACCCATCTTTATCGGTTGAAATTGTGTCCGTATTTGTATATCTGGATGGCTTCATGAACAATTCTCTGATGATAGCCGGTGGGTTTGCAGAGTACCTTCGTCTTGGAAAAATCAATTTTGTGTGAGCCCACCGCATTAAAACTATGATCAGCAACGGCAGAGGTTTTGGTCCTACCGTGTTTCAGATCTGCCTTGTGTTCACGAACACGGTCCGAGACATATCGCTTAGTTTCCCCAATGTAACTACTGCCGCAGACACAGCTTAGTTTGTAGACACCAGGATATTGCATGTCAGGAATCACATCCTTTACAGATGGGATCAAATCACGGATTTTGTGTACTGTGTTGAAACGAGCATGGATCTTGTGTTTGTTGAATATTTTGGAAATATTTTTGGAACCCCTGCAAATGTATGGCAAGGTAATGGTTTTGATTGGGTCCTGAGATGGTTGTCTCCCCATGGCTGGGCAGACAGCTTTGCGGATTGTACGGTCAGAATACCCAATCATCCTGAGGGCTTGGTGTATGTGCTCCAGCTCACTGGCGAGGTGGTGCTGGTCGGAGATGCAATGGGCCTTATGGTGTCGTGTTTTGATGAGGGAATTCTTCTGGGCCGGATGGTGGTGGGAATCAGGCTTTAGATAGGCATCCGTGTGGGTGGCTTTCCTATAGACAGAATGTTCCAACGAGCCATCAGGCCTCTTCTCGATCAAAACACCTAGGAATTGTAACTTGCTATCATTCTACGTGACTTTACCGAAAGAACCAAAGAAGATGAATCATTGCAGTCACGAAAGCTTTAAATCGGAACTTTTCCACTTCCTTGGTGAATTTGATGGCTGGGTATATGGAATTGATGTGGTTGAAGAATTGGTTTAGTGCTGGCTGGCCATGTGGCCAGATGACAAATGTGTCATCTACGTATCTCTTCCACAAGGAAGGACGTAGGGTGGATGTCTGGATGGCATGTCTCAAATTTATCAATGAAAACATTCGCTACCACTGGCGATAAGGGAGAATCCATTGGGGTACCCTCCTCTTGTTTATAGAATGTACCATTCCAGGTGAAGTAAGTGTTGGTAAGGCAGTGCCTCACCAAGGGTGGCACGCCAGAATTCAGTCCCTGTTGGACCAAGTCTTCAATGATTGCAATGGTGTCAGGTACAGGTACCTTGGTGAACAGAGAGACTACATTGAAACGGACAAGCAAATAATCTGGAGACAGTGAGATGTCTTTGATTAGAGAAACCAAGTGAGCTGAGTAAAGTACAGCTGAGGTGGTCTTGCCAGTCAATGGAAGCAGGGTCTCAGAGATAAATCGTGCCAGTTTGCAGGTGGGTGAGTTAACGGTGAGACGATGGGACGGAGCGGGGTACCTTCTCTGTGGATTTTTGGAAGGCCATAAAATCTGGGTGGTCTAGCAGCAGAAGGCTTTAGAGAGAGCACCTTGGTTGGCTCGATTAGAGAAGTCGAGTTCGTGATGACATTGTTGGTTTTCGTAACCATGCGGTCGGTAGGAGATCTATTGATTTTGGTATAGCTACCATCCATAAGAAGGTCCTGAATTTACAACAACAAAATTCAGGACCTCTTATTACTGTATAAATTAAGAACGAATAGAAACGATCAACCGATAACACAGAAGACTACCCACTGAGGGACAGCAGACCCACGCCAATCAACATCAATCAAACTCTTCCCGCTGTTGCAAAGATATGCAACTACTGTACTGTAGAGGCGAACACGTTTGATTTCGGATTCACCAGAGCAACATATGTTTGGTTTAAACACATCACTTGCAGTAAACATTTCCAAGAATAACAATGTATAACTGGACACTCAGGAGCAGAGAGGGGTAGAGCTGTCAACTGATTACCACCTGGTGGTAAGTTGGATCCGGCGCTTGGCGCACCAACCAGATAGAAATGGAAGGCCCAAACGAACAGTGCAGGTTTTCTGGGAACGTCTGTCAGAAGGCCCAGTGCAGAAACATTTCAACTTCCACCTGTACACTCCAGGCGAGGTCGTGGACATTGAGTCCGAGTGGACAATGTTCAGGACCTCCATTGTTTATGCAGCTGTGAAAAGCTGTGGCCTGAAGGCGGCAGTTGGTGCCTGTCATGGCGGCAGCCCTAGCAGCCGCTGGTGGACACCAGTGGCAAGGGAAGCTGCCAAGCTGAAGGAGGCTTTCCTAGCTGTGCTCGGAAAAAAAGGTCTCACGCCTTGATTGAGAAGTACCAGCTTGCTAAGAGGGTGGGCAGCGGTAGCAGTCGCTGAAGCAAAAGCCCGGGCATTGGATGAGTTTGGAGAGGGACTACCGGGCAGCATCAAAGATGTTCTGGCAAACCATCCCACACCTAAGGAGGGGTCGACGAGACAGTGATTGGGTGAGGTCGGTAATCTGGGAGAGCCTCACAGTCAAGCCACTGCTCCTTTGGATCGAGAGGAGCAAGTTGAGGTGGTTCAGGCACCTGGTAAGGATGCCCCCCGGTAGACTCCCCCTGGAACTCTATCGGGCAGCAGTAGCAGCAACGTCCCACTGGGCCAAGACCCCAGGGCCGGCCCAGGCCAGGCTGGAGGAACTCTATCGCTCGGCTGGCCTGGGAACACCTGGGAATTCCCCAGGAAGGGCTGGAGTCTGTCGCCAGGGAAAGGGAGGTCTGGACCATCCTAACTAATCATGCTGCCCACTGCGGCCCTCGCCAGGACAAGCGGACTGAGAAACGAATGGATGGATGATGTATAACTGCTTTTAGAATATTAATTTGGGCTTAAGGGAACATCCATGAGTTATTAATTGATATCAAAATCTCAGGTGCACGATGAATCCACAAATCGGATAAACCGCACCCGGATAATCGAGAGTCTGCTGTATTGCGATTTACGGACTCAAAAACGGCAGAATGTACAGACAATGTATAGACATGATGTACATACATAAGGTGCATACATAACGTACGTTACATAACGTACGTTACATACATAACGTACATACATAACGTACATAAATAACGTACATACATAACGTACATACATAACGTACGTACATAACGTACGTTACATAATGTATAGACATGATGCACATACATAACACGCTACGTATGTTGATTGACCGTGACAAAACCCAAGCGATAATAAACTTCCATTGTCATGAATATGAATACATGAACCCCCAATGCCCCCCTCTCTCTGGTCTTCGCACAAGTGACGACGTCACATACGTGCGGTGTGAAAGAAGTTCAACACGTGCGTTGTACACTGACGCAGGAGAGAGACACAGAGAAACTGGCGACACGGGACCCACCAGCGGTGTGAGAAGTCATCCTCGACACTGGCAGCTGCGGTGTCGGTCAGTGTGGGTCGCCTCTCTTAACGAGTGCCGGGGAGAGATTCCCCGCTCACGGCCAACACCGGGCACGAGTATCTGAACCGGTCCTGGGCCTCCTCTAGGTCGACTCAGCCTCAAATTTGGTACTTGGTGACCCGCGTGTAGTACAAATCGCCACTTGGGAGACAAAGGCGGCCCGGCGTGGTGCTGGCCACACCCACCCCCCCCGTCGTGTGCCGTCCCGGCCTTCAAAGGTGCCGCTCGCTAGCAGCACTTGCCCCAACAGTCTGTCAAGGCTACACGCGGGATCTTTGTCTTTGTTAATTCGTTTGTTGGGCACACCATAGGTCGACTCAGCTTCTGATGAGTACCTGCTGTAGCGGTGTGTGCAGTAAACATCGCCACGAGGGAGACAAAGGCGGCCGGGCGTGGTGCTGGCCACACACTCCCTCGTGTGCCGTTCCGGCCTTCAAAGGTCGCTGCTGCTATCGAACAGCACTTGCCCCTACAGTCTGTTGAAGGGCACTGGGGGATCTTTGTCTTTGTGTGTCAACGTGGGTGTGTCTCATCAGCAGCGCGGCAGCAGTCAGCCTCTGCTTGAAGCCAATGCTGGCAAAATGCCCACCCAGCAGCCACGGTGGCTATGAGATGTTAACTACCTCGCCTGGTATACAGGAGGTCGCGGGTTCTATCTCTCTCTCATCATCATCACGGTGGCTAGGAGATGTTAACTACCTCGCTTGGTCTACAGGAGGTCGCGGGTTCTATCTCTCTCTCATCATCATCACGGTGGCTAGGAGATGTTAACTACCTCGCCTGGTCTACAGAAGGTCGTGGGTTCTATCTCTCTCTCATCATCATCACGGTGGCTAGGAGATGTTAACTACCTCGCCTGGTCTACAGGAGGTCGTGGGTTCTATCTCTCTCTCATCATCATCACGGTGGCTAGGAGATGTTAACTACCTCGCTTGGTCTACAGGAGGTCGTGGGTTCTATCTCTCTCTCATCATCATCACGGTGGCTAGGAGATGTTAACTACCTCGCCTGGTCTACAGAAGGTCGTGGGTTCTATCTCTCTCATCATCATCATCACGGTGGCTAGGAGATGTTAACTACCTCGCCTGGTATACAGGAGGTCGTGGGTTCTATCTCTCTCTCATCATCATCACGGTGGCTAGGAGATGTTAACTACCTCGCCTGATATACAGGAGGTCGTGGGTTCTATCTCTCTCTCATCATCACCACCACAGTGGCTAGGAGATGTTAACTACCTCGCCTGGTCTACAGGAGGTCGCGGGTTCTATCTCTCTCTCATCATCATCACGGTGGCTAGGAGATGTTAACTACCTCGCCTGGTCTACAGGAGGTCGCGGGTTCTATCTCTCTCTCATCATCATCACGGTGGCTAGGAGATGTTAACTACCTCGCCTGGTCTACAGGAGGTCGTGGGTTCTATCTCTCTCTCATCATCATCACGGTGGCAAGAGATGTTAACTACCTCGCCTGGTCTACAGGAGGTCGCGGGTTCTATCTCTGTCTCATCATCATCACGGTGGCTAGGAGATGTTAACTACCTCGCCTGGTCTACAGGAGGTCGTGGGTTCTATCTCTCTCTCATCATCATCACGGTGGCTAGGAGATGTTAACTACCTCGCTTGGTCTACAGGAGGTCGTGGGTTCTATCTCTCTCTCATCATCATCACGGTGGCTAGGAGATGTTAACTACCTCGCCTGGTCTACAGAAGGTCGTGGGTTCTATCTCTCTCATCATCATCATCACGGTGGCTAGGAGATGTTAACTACCTCGCCTGGTATACAGGAGGTCGTGGGTTCTATCTCTCTCTCATCATCATCACGGTGGCTAGGAGATGTTAACTACCTCGCCTGATATACAGGAGGTCGTGGGTTCTATCTCTCTCTCATCATCACCACCACAGTGGCTAGGAGATGTTAACTACCTCGCCTGGTCTACAGGAGGTCGCGGGTTCTATCTCTCTCTCATCATCATCACGGTGGCTAGGAGATGTTAACTACCTCGCCTGGTCTACAGGAGGTCGCGGGTTCTATCTCTCTCTCATCATCATCACGGTGGCTAGGAGATGTTAACTACCTCGCCTGGTCTACAGGAGGTCGTGGGTTCTATCTCTCTCTCATCATCATCACGGTGGCAAGAGATGTTAACTACCTCGCCTGGTCTACAGGAGGTCGCGGGTTCTATCTCTGTCTCATCATCATCACGGTGGCTAGGAGATGTTAACTACCTCGCCTGGTCTACAGGAGGTCGCGGGTTCTATTTCTCTCATCATCATCACGGTGGCTAGGAGATGTTAACTACCTCGCCTGGTCTACAGGAGGTCGCGGGTTCTATCTCTCGCTCATCATCATCACGGTGGCTAGGAGATGTTAACTACCTCGCCTGGTATGCAGGAGGTCGTGGGTTCGATCCCGACCCTCACAACGCCTGCTGCTGTATAATTGGAGTTTGCGTCTCTCTCATCTCCCCGTGGTGCTCACGTGGGATTTTTCTTCGAGTCCTCCGGTTTCCCCCCCTCCACATTTATAACGAACGTCACACGCTCAAGACTATTTAGCGCTGCATAGATGTTCACGTGGTTGATGGTGACAAGCCGCGAGCGATTATTTGCGGCCACGTCTCTTCTGAAAAAGACCTGGATCGTAGCTCAGTGTGCCCTGACATCTGGTAAATAGAAGGAAAAAAAACGTGGTTTAGTTTAGGAGTAAAATAGTTTAAAACTTTAACTTGTGCTCGCAAACAGCACTTGCCACCAGCAGGCCATAAAACAAAGATGTTGTATGGGAGAGAGCTTTGTTTTATATGTTTAACAGAGGGCATTGGAGGGCAGTGGTTTGTGCAGCACTACAAACCTGATTCCCGCTCACGGCCACCACCACCAGCATCATTATCACCATCGAAAGCCACCATTATCACCACCACCACCACTATCATCACCACCACCATGACCATCACCACCACCATGACCATCACCACCACCATCATCACCACCATGACCATCATCACCACCATGACCATCATCACCACCATGACCAATACCCGCCATTCGCCACGAAGTAACTACGGCGCTTGTGCCAGGCCACCATCACTGAGGTGACCTCCATAAACTCCCACTGCGGGTGTCAGGGGACTCTCAAGGAGACTCTGAAAGGGACGCGGCTCCGCTCCTCCCCCATCCACACCCCACCCATTACATTCCTGCACGCTCCGGGGTGCCGTGAAAGTTGAGAGTGGTAAAAAAAAGGCTCATTTATAAGTGAAATGGTGAATGATTAACTCACCTCTGGCACTCCAAAGGTCGCTTGCTGGCTTTGGAGAGTGGAATTATTTATCGTCGGGTGGGGCGAACGGGAGAGGGGCCGCACGAGCAGCCAATCACGTCGCCGCACAGGTAGATTTGACTGAGCGAGGCGGCTCAGTCCGTCTCAGTGTCACCTGGGACGACGGAGAGACGCGGGAGAGGGGGACACGCGGAGACACAGCAGCTACAGGGCGGGACACAGAGGGACACAGAGAGACACAGAGAGACACAGCAGCTACAGGGCGGGAGACAGAGGGACACAGAGACACACAGAGACACAGCAGCTACAGGGCGGGAGACAGAGGGACACAGAGAGACACAGAGAGACACAGCAGCTACAGGGCGGGAGACAGAGGGACACAGAGAGACACAGCAGCTACAGGGCGGGAGACAGAGGGACACAGAGAGACACAGAGAGACACAGAGAGACACAGCAGCTACAGGGCGGGAGACAGAGAGACACAGAGAGACACAGCAGCTACAGGGCGGGAGACAGAGGGACACAGAGAGACACAGAGAGACACAGAGGGACACAGAGAGACACAGAGACACAGAGAGACACAGAGGGACACAGAGAGACACAGAGACACACAGAGACACAGGAGACACAGAGAGACACAGAGACACAGAGAGACACAGAGAGACACAGGAGAGACACAGAGAGACACAGGAGAGACACAGAGAGACACAGAGCGACAAAGAGAGACACAGAGAGGAGTCGCTATGGCTGACAAGGCAGCGGCGGCGGAGGAGAGCGGGGGCTGGAAGGAGTTCATCTGGAACAAGCAGAAGAAGGAGTTCATGGGGAGAACGGGCACCAGCTGGCGTGAGTAGCGGGCACCTGGGACCCAACAGGGGACCCAGGGATGGGGAGGATCTTGCGAACGCGTTGAATGGATCCCGTCCGTAAGTCAATAAAGCCGAGCGGTTCGTAAGTTCGGAAGGTAGCGATGTGAACCCCGCCTGCTTCTTCGATGGCCATGACAATACTCACACACATACACATTTTTATATATATAACACACACATACATTTATATAACACACACATACACATTTATATAACACACACATATAATACTCACACACACATATATAACACACACACATATACATGTATATATAACACACATAATACTCACACACATATATAACACAAACATATATAACACACATTTATATATAACACACACATGTATATATATATAAAACACACACATATATAATACTCACACACACATATATAACACACATATATAGATATAACACATATATAACACACACATATATAAAACACACATATATAACACACATATATATAATACTCACACACACACATATGTAACGCACACATATATAATATTCACACACATATATAACACACACATATATAACACACACACATATATAACACACACACATAACACACACACACACACATATATAACACACACAAATATAACACACACATATATATAATACTCACACACACATATAAATAACACACACACATATATAACACACACACATATATATAACACACACATATATAACACACACATATATAACACACACATATATATAACACACACGTATATATAACACACACACATATAACACACACATACACATATATAACACACACATATATATAACACACACATATATATATAACACACACATATATAACACATATATAACACACACACATATATATCACACACATATATAACACACATATATATAATACTCACACACACATATATAACACACACATATATATAATACTCACACACACATATATAACACACACATATATATAATACTCACACACACATATATAACACACACATATATAATACTCACACACACATATATAACACACACATATATATAACACACACATATATATAACACACACATATATATAACACACACATATATAACACACACACATATATAACAAGACAATACTTGTACGTTTGCATGTGGCACTGTAAAATAAGAAAAAAAGGCACACAGTAACTAAAACAAAGTAACAGCAGAAACACAAATTGTGTTTGTACTCAGACTGACGTGTTTGTCGTAAGGGGGCAATGAGTCACCACAATTACACACACAATACACACACACACAAACACACACACACTACACACACACACTACACACAGACAGACAGACACACACAGACACACACACACAGACAGACAGACACACACAGACACACACACTACACACACACACAGACACTACACACACAGACACACAGACAGACACACACAGACACACAGACAGACACACAGAGACAGACACACACAGACACACACAGACACACAGACAGACACACAGACAGACACACTACACACACACAGACACACACTACACACACACACAGACACACACACAGACAGACACAAAGACACACACACAGACACACAGACACACCAATACCTGTAGGCCGGCACTGGCACCACCAACCACCAACCACCACCACCACCAACCACCACAACCACCACAACCAACCACCACTAACAACCACCACCACCAACCACCACAACCACCACCACAACCACCACCAACCACCACCACCACCAACCACCACCAACCACCACAACCACCACAACCACCACCACCAACCACCACCAACCACCACCACCAACCACCACAACCACCACAACCACCACCAACAACCACCACCACCACAACCACCACCACAACCACCACCAACCACCAACCACCACCAACCACCAACCACCACAACCACCACAACCACCACCACCAACCACCACCAACCACCACCACCAACCACCACCACCACCAACCACCACCACCAACCACCACCACCACCACCAACCACCACCACTAACCACCACCAACCATCACAACCACCACCAACCACATACACCACCACCAACCACCACCACCACCAACCACCACCACCACCAACCACCACCACCACCACCAACCACCACCACAACCACCACCACCAACCACCAACCACCACCAACCATCACAACCACCACCAACCACATCCACCACCACCAACCACCACCAACCACCACCACCAACCACCACCAACCACCACCACCAACCACCACCACCACCAACCACCACCACAACCACCACCAACCACCACCACCAACCACCACCAACCATCACAACCACCACCAACCACATCCACCACCACCAACCACCACCACCACCAACCACCACCACCAACCACCACAACCACCACCAACCACCACCACCAACCACCACCACCAACCACCACCACCACCAACCACCACCACAACCACCACCACCAACCACCACCACCAACCACCACCAACCATCACAACCACCACCAACCACCTCCACCACCAACCACCACCACCACCAACCACCACCACCAACCACCACAACCACCACCACCAACCACCACCACCAACCACCACCACCAACCACCACCACCAACCACCACCAACCATCACAACCACCACCAACCACATCCACCACCACCAACCACCACCACCACCAACCACCACCACCAACCACCACAACCACCACCACCAACCACCACCACCAACCACCACCACCAACCACCACCACCACCAACCACCACCACAACCACCACCACCAACCACCAACCACCACCAACCATCACAACCACCACCAACCACATCCACCACCACCAACCACCACCACCACCCACCACCACCACCAACCACCAACCCCCCCCACCAACCACCACCACCACCAACCACCACCACACCCACCACCACCAACCACCACCAACCATCACAACCACCACCAACCACATCCACCACCACCAACCACCACCACCACCAACCACCACCACCAACCACCACAACCACCACCACCAACCACCACCACCAACCACCACCACCAACCACCACCACCACCAACCACCACCACAACCACCACCACCAACCACCACCACCAACCACCACCAACCATCACAACCACCACCAACCACATACACCACCACCAACCACCAACACCAACAACCACCACCACCAACCACCACAACCACCACCACAAACCACCACCACCAACCACAACCACCAACCACCACCACCACCACCCACCAACACAACCACCACCACCAACCACCAACCACCACCAACCATCACAACCACCACCAACCACATCCACCACCACCAACCACCACCAACCACCACCACCAACCACCACCAACCACCACCACCAACCACCACCACCACCAACCACCACCACAACCACCACCAACCACCACCACCAACCACCACCAACCATCACAACCACCACCAACCATATCCACCACCACCAACCACCACCACCACCAACCACCACCACCAACCCCCACACCCACCACCCACCACCACCACCACCACCCACCAAACACCACCACAACCACCAACCACCCCCAACCACAACCACCAACCACCACCCCCAACCACCACCAACCATCACAACCACCACCAACCACCACCACCACCAACCACCACCACCACCAACCACCACCACCAACCACCACAACCACCACCACCAACCACCACCACCAACCACCACCACCAACCACCACCAACCATCACAACCACCACCAACCACATCCACCACCACCAACCACCACCACCAACCACCACAACCACCACCACCAACCACCACCACCAACCACCACCACCAACCACCACCACCACCAACCACCACCACAACCACCACCACCAACCACCAACCACCACCAACCATCACAACCACCACCAACCACATCCACCAACACCAACCCCCACGACCCCCCACCCCCCCCAACCACCCCACCCACCACCACCAACCACCACCACCAACCCCCACCACCACCAACCACCACCACAACCACCACCACCAACCACCACCACCAACCACCACCAACCATCACAACCACCACCAACCACATCCACCACCACCAACCACCACCACCACCAACCACCACCACCAACCACCACAACCACCACCACCAACCACCACCACCAACCACCACCACCAACCACCACCACCACCAACCACCACCACAACCACCACCACCAACCACCACCACCAACCACCACCAACCATCACAACCACCACCAACCACCTCCACCACATCCACCACCACCAACCACCACAATATGCGAGGCGTTAGCTGCGTAATATAGATCACATTATTGTAGTAAAACTTGTCTATTACAGTCTCACGCACCGTGTGTAAGATGTTCACTGTGTGTAAGGTGTTCACTGTGTGTAAGGTGTTCACCGTGTGTAAGGTGTTCACGGTGTGTAAGGTGTTCACTGTGTAAGGTGTTCACTGTGTAAGGTGTTCACGGTGTGTAAGGTGTTCACTGTAAGGTGTTCACTGTGTAAGGTGTTCCCTGTGTAAGGTGTTCACTGTGTAAGGTGTTCACTGTGTAAGGTGTTCACTGTGTAAGGTGTTCACTGTGTAAGGTGTTCACCGTGTGTAAGGTGTTCACTGTGTAAGGTGTTCACTGTGTAAGGTGTTCACTGTAAGGTGTTCACTGTAAGGTGTTCACGGTGTGTAAGGTGTTCACCGTGTGTAAGGTGTTCACGGTGTGTAAGGTGTTCACTGTGTAAGGTGTTCACTGTGTAAGGTGTTCACTGTGTGTAAGGTGTTCACCGTGTGTAAGGTGTTCACGGTGTGTAAGGTGTTCACTGTGTAAGGTGTTCACTGTGTGTAAGGTGTTCACTGTGTAAGGTGTTCACTGTAAGGTGTTCACGGTGTGTAAGGTGTTCACTATAAGGTGTTCACTGTGTGTAAGGTGTTCACTGTGTAAGGTGTTCACTGTGTGTAAGGTGTTCACTATAAGGTGTTCACTGTGTGTAAGGTGTTCACTGTGTAAGGTGTTCACTGTGTAAGGTGTTCACTGTGTGTAAGGTGTTCACTGTGTAAGGTGTTCACTGTAAGGTGTTCACTGTGTAAGGTGTTCACGGTGTAAGGTGTTCACTGTGTAAGGTGTTCACGGTGTGTAAGGTGTTCACTGTGTGTAAGGTGTTCACTGTGTAAGGTGTTCACTGTGTAAGGTGTTCACTGTGTGTAAGGTGTTCACTGTAAGGTGTTCACTGTGTAAGGTGTTCACGGTGTGTAAGGTGTTCACTGTGTAAGGTGTTCACACTGTGTGTAAGGTATCACACACATATATAACACACATATATAATACTCACACACACATATATAACACACACATATATATAATACTCACACACACATATATATAACACACACATATATATAATACTCACACACACATATATAACACACACATATATAATACTCACACACACATATATAACACACACATATATATAACACACACATATATATAACACACACATATATATAACACACACATATATAACACACACACATATATAACAAGACAATACTTGTACGTTTGCATGTGGCACTGTAAAATAAGAAAAAAAAGGCATACAGTAACTAAAACAAAGTAACAGAGCAGAAACACAAATTGTGTTTGTACTCAGACTGACGTGTTTGTCGTAAGGGGGCAATGAGTCACCACAATTACACACACACTACACACACACACAAACACACACACACTACACACACACTACACACAGACAGACAGACACACACAGACACACACACACAGACAGACACACACAGACACACACACTACACACACACACAGACACTACACACACAGACACACAGACAGACACACACAGACACACAGACAGACACACAGAGACAGACACACACAGACACACAGACAGACACACAGACAGACACACTACACACACACAGACACACACTACACACACACACAGACACACACACAGACAGACACAAAGACACACACACAGACACACAGACACACACATACCTGTAGGCCGGCACTGGCACCACCAACCACCAACCACCACCACCACCAACCACCACAACCACCACAACCAACCACCACCAACAACCACCACCACCACCAACCACCACCAACCACCACAACCACCACCACAACCACCACCAACCACCACCACCACCAACCACCACCAACCACCACAACCACCACAACCACCACCACCAACCACCACCAACCACCACCACCAACCACCACAACCACCACAACCACCACCAACAACCACCACCACCACAACCACCACCACAACCACCACCAACCACCAACCACCACAACCACCACAACCACCACCACCAACCACCACCAACCACCACCACCAACCACCACCACCAACCACCACCACCCCCAACCACCACCCCCAACCACCACCACCCCCCCCCCCCACCACACCCCACCACCACCACCACCCACCACCACCAACCACCACCAACCACATCCACCACCACCAACCACCACCACCAACCACCACCACCAACCACCACAACCACCACCACCAACCACCACCACCAACCACCACCACCAACCACCACCACAACCACCACCACCAACCACCAACCACCACCAACCATCACAACCACCACCAACCACCTCCACCACATCCACCACCACCAACCACCAACCACCAACCACCAACCACCACCAACCACCACCACAACCACCACCACCACCACCAACCATCACAACCACCACCAACCACACCAACCACCACCACCACCAACCACCACCAACCACCACAACCACCACCACCCACCACCACCACCAACCACCACCACCACCAACCACCACCACAACCACCAACACCAACCACCACCACCCACCATCACAACCACCACCAACCACCTCCACCACATCCACCACCACCAACCACCACAATATGCGAGGCGTTAGCTGCGTAATATAGATCACATTATTGTAGTAAAACTTGTCTATTACAGTCTCACGCACCGTGTGTAAGATGTTCACTGTGTGTAAGGTGTTCACTGTGTGTAAGGTGTTCACCGTGTGTAAGGTGTTCACGGTGTGTAAGGTGTTCACTGTGTAAGGTGTTCACTGTGTAAGGTGTTCACTGTGTGTAAGGTGTTCACCGTGTGTAAGGTGTTCACGGTGTGTAAGGTGTTCACTGTGTAAGGTGTTCACTGTGTAAGGTGTTCACTGTGTAAGGTGTTCACGGTGTGTAAGGTGTTCACTGTAAGGTGTTCACTGTGTAAGGTGTTCACTGTAAGGTGTTCACTGTGTAAGGTGTTTACTGTGTAAGGTGTTCACTGTGTAAGGTGTTCACTGTGTAAGGTGTTCACTGTGTGTAAGGTGTTCACTGTGTAAGGTGTTCACTGTGTAAGGTGTTCACCGTGTGTAAGGTGTTCACTGTGTAAGGTGTTCACTGTGTAAGGTGTTCACTGTAAGGTGTTCACTGTGTAAGGTGTTCACTGTAAGGTGTTCACGGTGTGTAAGGTGTTCACGGTGTGTAAGGTGTTCACTGTGTAAGGTGTTCACTGTGTAAGGTGTTCACTGTGTGTAAGGTGTTCACCGTGTGTAAGGTGTTCACGGTGTGTAAGGTGTTCACTGTGTAAGGTGTTCACTGTGTGTAAGGTGTTCACTGTGTAAGGTGTTCACTGTAAGGTGTTCACGGTGTGTAAGGTGTTCACTATAAGGTGTTCACTGTGTGTAAGGTGTTCACTGTGTAAGGTGTTCACTGTGTGTAAGGTGTTCACTATAAGGTGTTCACTGTGTGTAAGGTGTTCACTGTGTAAGGTGTTCACTGTGTAAGGTGTTCACTGTGTGTAAGGTGTTCACTGTGTAAGGTGTTCACTGTAAGGTGTTCACTGTGTAAGGTGTTCACGGTGTGTAAGGTGTTCACTGTGTGTAAGGTGTTCACTGTGTAAGGTGTTCACTGTGTAAGGTGTTCACTGTGTAAGGTGTTCACTGTGTGTAAGGTGTTCACTGTAAGGTGTTCACTGTGTAAGGTGTTCACTGTGTAAGGTGTTCACACTGTGTGTAAGGTGTTCACTGTAAGGTGTTCACTGTGTAAGGTGTTCACGGTGTGTAAGGTGTTCACTTTGTGTAAGGTGTTCACTGTAAGGTGTTCACTGTAAGGTGTTCACTGTAAGGTGTTCACGGTGTGTAAGGTGTTCACTGTAAGGTGTTCACGGTGTGTAAGGTGTTCACTGTGTAAGGTGTTCACGGTGTGTAAGATGTTCACTGTGTAAGGTGTTCACTGTGTAAGGTGTTCACGGTGTGTAAGGTGTTCACTGTGTAAGGTGTTCACTGAGTAAGGTGGTCACTGGGAGACACGGGGAGAGACACACGGTGGGAGACACACAGTGGGAGACACGGGGAGACACGGGGAGACACGGGGGGACAGGGAGACACGGGGAGAGACACGGGGGAGACACTGGGAGAGACACGGTGGGGGACACGGGGGAGACACTGGGAGACACGGGGGGACAGGGAGAGGACATGGGGTGGGGGCACACGGGGGGAGACGAGGGGGGCATGGGGGACACGGGGAGACACACGGTGGGGGACACTGAGAGACACGGTGGGGGACATGGGGAGACACGGGGGGACAGGGAGACACGGGGGAGACACGGGGAGAGATACGGTGGGAGACACGGTGGGGGACATGGGGAGCTTTATAGCTCATCGGATTCCTCCTGCAGTATAAAGAGAGATTGTCTCCCCCGTGTCTCCCCCGTGTCTCCCCGTGTCTCCCCCGTGTCCCCCCGTGTCTCCCCGTTTCTCCCCCGTGTCCCCCCGTGTCTCCCCCGTGTCTCCCCGTGTCTCCCTCCCCGTGTCTCCCTCCCCGTGTCTCCCCCGTGTCTCCCCCGTGTCCCCCCGTTTCTCCCCCGTGTCCCCCCGTGTCCCCCCGTTTCTCCCCCGTGTCCCCCCGTGTCTCCCCCGTGTCCCCCCGTGTCTCCCCCGTGTCTCCCCCGTGTCTCCCCGTGTCTCCCCTGTGTCTCCCCCGTGTCTCCCCCGTGTCTCCCCCGTGTCCCCCCGTTTCTCCCCCGTGTCCCCCCGTGTCCCCCCGTGTCCCCCCGTGTCTCCCCGTGTCTCCCCGTGTCCCCCCGTGTCTCCCCCGTGTCCCCCCGTGTCCCCCCGTGTCTCCCCCGTGTCCCCCCCGTGTTCCCCTTGTCCCCCCGTGTCTCCCCCGTGTCTCCCCGTGTCCCCCCTTGTCTCCCCGTGTCTCCCTCCCCGTGTCCCCCCGTGTCCCCCCCCTCCCCGTGTGTCCCCAGTGAAGATCGGAGGCTTCTATCTCGTGTTCTACGGCTGCCTGTCGGCTCTCTTCGTGGCCACGATCCACGTGATGCTGCTCACCCTGGACGAGTTCAAGCCCAAGTGGCAGGACCGCGTGAGCCCTCCCGGTGAGCCACGGGGGACACGGGGGGACAGACACTCCGTGTCTCCGTGTCTCTGTGTCTCCGTGTCTCCGTGTCTCTGTGTGTCTGTGTCTCTGTGTGTCTCCGTGTCTCCGTGTCTCTGTGTGTCTGTGTCTCTGTGTGTCTCCGTGTCTGTGTGTCTCTGTGTGTCTGTGTCTCTGTGTGTCTGTGTGTCTCCGTGTCTGTGTCTCCGTGTCTCCGTGTCTCTGTGTGTCTGTGTCTCCGTGTCTCTGTGTGTCTGTGTGTCTGTGTGTCTCCGTGTCTCTGTGTGTCTGTGTCTCTGTGTGTCTGTGTGTCTGTGTCTCCGTGTCTCCGTGTCCCCGTGTCCCCGTGTCTCCGTGTCTCTGTGTCTCTGTGTCTGTGTCTCTGTGTCTCTGTCCCCGTGTCCCGTCTCTCCGTGTCTCTGTGTCTCCGTGTCTTTGTGTCTCTGTGTCTCTGTGTCTCCGTGTCTCCGTGTCTCTGTGTCTCTGTGTCTCTGTGTCCCCGTGTCTCTGTGTCCCTGTCTCTGTGTCTGTGTCTCCGTGTCTCTGTCTCCGTGTCCCCGTGTCTCTGACCCCCGCCCGTGCCCCGCCCCCCCAGGTCTGTCGATGCGTCCTCGTGCCCACAAGATGGAGATCGCCTTCTCCATGGACAGCAGCAACTCGTTCTCAGCCCACGTGGACAGCATGAACCACCTGCTGCAGTCCTACGTCGACGAGAAGCAGCAGAAGCTCAAAGACTGTGGTGAGGAGCTCCTCACCACCACCATCACCTACTCACCACCACCACCACCTACTCACCACCACCACCACCACCACCTCACCACCATCACCTACTCACCACCACCACCACCTACTCACCACCACCACCACCACCACCTCACCACCACCACCTACTCACCACCACCACCTACTCACCACCACCTACTCACCACCACCACCATCACCTACTCACCACCACCACCTACTCACCACCACCTACTCACCACCACCACCACCACCTCACCACCACCACCACCTCACCACCACCACCTACTCACCACCACCACCTACTCACCACCACCTACTCACCACCACCACCACCATCACCTACTCACCACCACCACCTACTCACCACCACCTACTCACCACCACCACCACCACCTACTCACCACCACCACCACCTACTTACCACCACCACCACCTACTCACCACCACCACCACCTACTCACCACCACCACCTACTCACCACCACCTACTCACCACCACCACCTACTAACCACCACCACCACCACCACCTACTCACCACCTACTCACCACCACCTACTCACCACCACCACCTACTCACCACCACCATCTACTCACCACCACCACCACCTACTCACCACCACCACCACCACCACATACTCACCACCACCACCTACTCACCACCACCACCACCTACTCACCACCACCACCACCTACTCACCACCACCACCACCTACTCACCACCACCACCTACTCACCACCACCACCACCTACTCACCACCACCACCACCTACTCACGACCACCACCACCACCTACTCACCACCACCACCACCACGTATTCACCACCACCACCACCACCTACTCACCACCACCACCACCTACTCACCACCACCACCACCTACTCACCACCACCACCACCACCTACTCACCACCACCACCTACTCACCACCACCACCACCTACTCACCACCACCACCTACTCACCACCACCACCTACTCTCCACCACCACCACCTACTCACCACCACCACCTACTCACCACCACCACCACCACCTACTCACCACCACCACCTACTCTCCACCACCACCACCTACTCACCACCACCACCTACTCACCACCACCACCACCACCTACTCACCACCACCACCTACTCTCCACCACCACCTACTCACCACCACCACCACCTACTCACCACCACCACCTACTCTCCACCACCACCTACTCACCACCACCACCACCTACTCACCACCACCACCACCTACTCACCACCACCACCTACTCACCACCACCACCACCAACTCACCACCACCACCACCTACTCACCACCACCACCACCTACTCACCACCACCACCACCTACTCACCACCACCACCACCTACTCACCACCACCACCTACTCACCACCACCACCAACACCTACTCACTACCACCACCACCACCTACTCACCACCACCACCACCTACTCACCACCACCACCACCACCTACTCACCACCACCACCACCACCTACTCACCACCACCACCACCACCTACTCACCACCACCACCACCACCTACTCACCACCACCACTACCACCTACTCACCACCACCTCACCACCACCACCACCACCTACTCACCACCACCACCTACTCACCACCACCACCACCACCTACTCACCACCACCTACTCACCACCACCACCACCACCACCTACTCACCACCACCACCTACTCACCACCACCACCACCTACTCACCACCACCACCTCCACCACCTACTCACCACCACCTACTCACCACCACCACCTACTCACCACCACCACCACCACCTACTCACCACCACCACCTACTCACCACCACCACCACCACTTCACCACCACCACCACCTACTCACCACCACCTACTCACCACCACCACCTACTCACCACCACCACCTACTCACCACCTACTCACCACCACCTACTCACCACCACCTACTCACCACCACCTACTCACCACCACCACCTACTCGGCACCACCACCTACTCACCACCACCACCACCACCTACTCACCACCACCACCTACTCACCACCACCACCACCACCTACTCACCACCACCTACTCACCACCACCACCACCTACTCACCACCACCACCTACTCACCACCACCACCACCTACTCACCACCACCTACTCACCACCACCTACTCACCACCACCTACTCACCACCACCTACTCACCACCACCACCACCTACTCACCATCTCAAGTTGTTATCGCCGTTAATATCCCCTTCACGTGGTTGCTGTGGTGGTGATTGTGGTTGTTGTCGTGATTGTGGTTGTGGTGACTGTTATAGTGGTGATTGTGGTTGGTGGTGATTGCGGTGGTGATTGTGGTTGTGGTGATGATTGCGGTGGTGATTGTGGTTGTGGTGGTGATTGCGGTGGTGATTGTGGTGGTGATTGCGGTAGTGACTGTAGTGATTGTAGTGATTGTGGTAGTGATTGTGGTGGTGATTGTGGTGGTGATTGTAGTGATTGAGGTGGTGATTGTGGTGATTGTGGTGGTGATTGTGGTGATTGTGGTTGTGATTGTGGTGGTTATTGTAGTGATTGTGGTGGTGATTGTAGTGATTGTGGTGGTGATTGTGGTGGTGATTGTAGTGATTGTGGTGGTGATTGTGGTGATTGTGGTGGTGATTGTAGTGATTGTGGTGGTGATTGTGGTAGTGATTGTAATGATTGTGGTGGTGAATGTGGTAGTGATTGTGGTAGTGATTGTGGTGGTGATTGTGGTATTGATTGTAGTGATTGTGGTGGTGATTGTGGTGATTGTGGTGATTGTGGTGGTGATTGTAGTGATTGTGGTGGTGATTGTGGTGGTGATTGTGGTGGTGATTGTGGTGGTGATTGTAGTGGTGATTGTGGCGGTGATTGTGGTGGTGATTGTAGTGATTGTGGTGGTGATTGTGGTGATTGTGGTGGTGATTGTAGTGATTGTGGTGGTGATTGTAGTGATTTTGGTGGTGATTGTGGTGATTGTGGTGATTGTAGTGATTGTGGCGATTGTGGTGGTGATTGTAGTGATTGTGGTGGTGATTGTAGTAATTGTGGTGGTGATTGTAGTGATTGTGGTGGTGATTGTGGTGATTGTGGTGGTGATTGTGGTGATTGTAGTGATTGTGGTGGTGATTGTAGTGATTGTGGTGGTGATTGTGGTGGTGATTGTGGTGATTGAGGTGGTGATTGTGGTGGTGATTGTAGTGATTGTGGTGGTGATTGTAGTGATTGTGGTGGTGATTGTAGTGATTTTGGTGGTGATTGTGGTGATTGTGGTGATTGTAGTGATTGTGGCGATTGTGGTGGTGATTGTAGTGATTGTGGTGGTGATTGTAGTAATTGTGGTGGTGATTGTAGTGATTGTGGTGGTGATTGTGGTGATTGTGGTGGTGATTGTGGTGATTGTAGTGATTGTGGTGGTGATTGTAGTGATTGTGGTGGTGATTGTGGTGGTGATTGTGGTGATTGAGGTGGTGATTGTGGTGGTGATTGTAGTGATTGTGGTGGTGATTGTGGTGGTGATTGTGGTGATTGAGGTGGTGATTGTGGTGGTGATTGTGGTGATTGTGGTGGTGACTGGTGGTGACTGTGGTGGTTGTTGTGGTAGTGATTGTAGTGATTGTGGTGGTGATTGTGGTGGTGATTGTGGTGGTGATTGTAGTGATTGTTGTGGTGATTGTGGTGGTGATTGTGGTGGTGATTGTAGTGATTGTGGTGATTGTGGTGGTGATTGTAGTGATTGTAGTGATTGTGGTGGTGATTGTGGTGGTGATTGTGGTGGTGATTGTGGTGGTGATTGTAGTGATTGTTGTGGTGATTGTGGTGGTGATTGTAGTGATTGTGGTGATTGTGGTGGTGATTGTAGTGATTGTAGTGATTGTGGTGGTGATTGTGGTGGTGATTGTGGTGACTGTGGTGGTGACTGTGGTGGTGATTGTGGTGACTGTGGTGGTGACTGTGGTGGTGACTGTGGTGGTGACTGTGGTGGTGACTGTGGTGGTGACTGTGGTGGTGACTGTGGTGGTGACTGTGGTGGTGACTGTGGTGGTTGTTCCTGCAGGCGAGTTCCCGCTGGGCCCACGTGACCAGGGCGCCGTGAACGCCGGCCGTGGGCCCCGCTCCTCCTGCCGCTTTCAGCGCCAGTGGCTGGGGCCGTGCTCCGGCCTGGAGGACCCCAGCTACGGCTTCGCCAGCGGGGAGCCCTGCATCATCATTAAGATGAACCGTGTCATCGGATTCGTGCCCGAGGTCGCTGGGGTCACTAGCTGGGGTCACTCGCGGGGTCACTAGCTGGGTCACTCGCTGGGTCACTCGCTGGGGTCACTAGCGGGGTCACTCGCTGGGTCACTAGCTGGGGTCACTAGCGGGGTCACTCGCGGGGTCACTCGCTGGGTCACTCGCTGGGTCACTCGCTGGGGTCACTCGCTGGGTCACTCGCTGGGTCACTAGCTGGGGTCACTCGCGGGGTCATTCGCTGGGGTCACTCGCTGGGTCACTCGCTGGGTCACTAGCTGGGGTCACTCGCTGGGGTCACTCGCTGGGTCACTCGCTGGGGTCACTCGCTGGGGTCACTAGCGGGGTCACTTGCTGGGGTCACTCACTGGGGTCACTCGCTGGGTCACTCGCTGGGTCACTCGCTGGGGTCACTAGCGGGGTCACTCGCTGGGGTCACTCGCTGGGGTCACTAGCGGGGTCACTCACTGGGTCACTAGCGGGGTCACTCACTGGGTCACTCGCTGGGTCACTCGCTGGGGTCACTAGCGGGGTCACTCACTGGGTCACTAGCGGGGTCACTCGCTGGGGTCACTCGCTGGGTCACTAGCGGGGTCACTAGCGGGGTCACTCGCTGGGTTCACTAGCGGGGTCACTCGCTGGGGTCACTCGCTGGGGTCACTAGCGGGGTCACTCACTGGGTCACTAGCGGGGTCACTCACTGGGTCACTCGCTGGGTCACTCGCTGGGGTCACTAGCGGGGTCACTCACTGGGTCACTAGCGGGGTCACTCGCTGGGGTCACTCGCTGGGTCACTAGCGGGGTCACTAGCGGGGTCACTTGCTGGGTTCACTAGCGGGGTCACTCGCTGGGGTCACTCGCTGGGGTCACTTGTGAGATCACTCGCGGGGTCACTGGCGAGGTTACTCGCTGGGTCACTGGGTCACTCACGGGGTCACTGGGTCACTCACGGGGTCACTGGGTCACTCACGGGGTCACTGTCTAACCCCGTGTCTGTGCCCCGCATGTCCCCAGGTGGCCCCCAACGCGAGTCTCCCCAATGAAGTTCTGCGTCACTACAACCCCAACATCATCCCCGTTACCTGTGCAGCAAAGGTCAGCCAGGAGGGGGGTCACCAGTGACGTGCGGCCAGGGGAGGCAGGGGAGGCAGAGCCTCACCTGTCAGACGCCAATAAAAATAGCTGTCACCAAAAATAAATATTATTAAATCAACGTTCAGATTTTTCCACTGACGTGTTAAATTTCTCCACGATTCCAATCACAGAGAAATTTATCAAAATCGGCAAATTTGCGGCGCTCCGCTGCAAATAGCGGAAGGGACGAGAGGGGGTGAGGCAGCGAGAGGCTCAGCCTCCCCTCTGATTGCGCAACCCCTCAGAAACTGGATGGAGCGCGGGCAATAAGAGCGTGCCTGTTACTGTCTCTCTGTGTCACCAACGTGATGTTTGTAGACCCCTTCATTACATCTCCTCGCCTTACATACTCCAGGTAACTTATTTGACGTTCGAGTATAAAGATATTTAGGCTCGCTGGTCTCGTCATGAAACTGCAGTGAAAAAGCACCAGGGGAGGCAGCTATCACATCTGCCTCACTGAGGGGGGCGTGTCAGACACGCCCCCCTCAGTGAGGCCACGCCCCCCCTCAGTGAGGCCACGCCCCCCCCCCCCTCAGTGTGTGAATCTGGCTCTGACACCAGCCAGTGCCTCCCCAGCCATTGACCTCACTGCACGTCACTGGGGGTCAGTCACAGGGGTCACAGTCACAGGGGTCACAGTCACAGGGGTCACAGTCACGGGGGTCACAGTCACGGAGGTCACAGTCACAGGGGTCACAGTCACGGGGGTCAGGGTCACGGTGTGGCTACTGCTGCGTAACCATTGCCAGTAGGTGACTGGGGCCTACAACCGTGATGTTTGCACGGTCACACACACACACACCCACGTGACCCCACCCACCCACCCACGCGACCACACCCACCCACGCGACCCCACCCACCCACCCACGCGACCACACCCACCCACTCACCCACCCACTCACCCACCCACTCACCCACCCACTCACCCACCCACTCACACACCCACCCACCAACGTGACCCCACCCACCCACTCACGCGATCCCACCCACCCACGCGACCACACCCACCCACGCGACCACACCCACCCACTCACCCACCCACTCACCAACGCGACCCCACCCCCACCTCCTGCCCACCCCTTGCATCAACCACCACATCCACCCCCCCCCAACCCCCATGTCCACCACCACCACCACCTCCCCTCCCTTCCCTCCCTCCCCGCCCCCAGAGGGAGGAGGACCGCGGCAGCCTGGGCGGCTTCTCGTACCACGGCATGGGCGGCCACGCGGGCTTCCCGCTGCACTACTTCCCGTACTACGGCGTGCGCCTGCAGGAGGATTACGTCGCGCCGCTGCTGGCCGTGCGGGTGCTGAACGCGTCGCGCGGCGCCGAGCTGCGTCTGGAGTGCCGCGTGCACGCCGCCAACGCGGCCACGAGCGAGCGCGACCGCTTCCTGGGCCGCGTCGAGTTCAAGCTCAACGTGAGGGCGCCCGGCGAGACCGCCGGGGACTAGAGGGGGGGAGAGGCCGGCGGGGTCGGGGCCCCACGGTCGCCGTGGAGACCGCGGGTGACTAGGTACCCACTGTCACTACCGTCACCATGGAGACCGCCGGTGACTAGGTACCCACCGTCCCTACCGTCACCATGGAAACTGCGGGTGACTAGGTACCCACCGTCACTACCGTCACCATGGAGACCGATGGGGTCGCCCACGGTCACCGTGGAGACCGTGGGTGACTAGGTACCCACCGTCACTACCGTCACCATGGAGACCGCGGGTGATACCCACCGTCACTACCGTCACCATGGAGACCGCCGGTGACTAGGTACCCACCGTCACTACCGTCACCATGGAGACCGACGGGGTTGCCCACGGTCACCGTGGAGACCGTGGGTGACTAGGTACCCACCGTCACTACCGTCACCATGGAGACCAACGGGGTCGCCCACGGTCACCGTGGAGACCGCCGGTGACTAGGTACCCACCGTCACTACCGTCACCATGGAGACCGACGGGGTTGCCCACGGTCACCGTGGAGACCGCGGGTGACTAGGTACCCACCGTCACTACCGTCACCATGGAGACCGCCGGTGACTAGGTACCCACTGTCACTACCGTCACCATGGAGACCGCCGGTGACTAGGTACCCACCGTCACTACCGTCACCATGGAGACCGCCGGTGACTAGGTACCCACCGTCACTACCGTCACCATGGAGACCGCCGGTGACTAGGTACCCACTGTCACTACCGTCACCATGGAGACCGCCGGTGACTAGGTACCCACTGTCACTACCGTCACCATGGAGACCGCCGGTGACTAGGTACCCACCGTCACTACCGTCACCATGGAGACCGCCGGTGACTAGGTACCCACCGTCACTACCGTCACCATGGAGACCGCCGGTGACTAGGTACCCACTGTCACTACCGTCACCATGGAGACCGCCGGTGACTAGGTACCCACCGTCACTACCGTCACTATGGAGACCGCAGGTGACTAGGTACCCACCGTCACTACCGTCACTATGGAGACCGCGGGTGACTAGGTACCCACCGTCACTACCGTCACTATGGAGACCGACGGGGTCGCCCACGGTCACCGTGGAGACCGTGGGTGACTAGGTACCCACCGTCACTACCGTCACCATGGAGACCGACGGGGTTGCCCACGGTCACCATGGAGATCGCCGGTGACTAGGTACCCACCGTCACTACCGTCACCATGGAGACCGCCGGTGACTAGGTACCCACCGTCACTACCGTCACCATGGAGACCGCCGGTGACTAGGTACCCACCGTCACTACCGTCACCATGGAGACCGCCGGTGACTAGGTACCCACCGTCACTACCGTCACCATGGAGACCGCCGGTGACTAGGTACCCACCACCACCGTTGCCGTGGACACAACGGGCGGCGATGGATTCATCGTCACCAGTTGCCATGGAGACCAGTGGCGACGAGACACCGCCTTCACCACCGCCGTCGCCGAGGACACCACAAGCAATATACCCCCCACCCGTTGCCATGGCTACCCTGAACCCCTCTCAACACAGAAGCCGCTGAGACCCTGCCACCTCCAACAGTGGTGGTGGTGGTGGTGTGGTGGTGGTGGTGGTGTGGTGGTGGTGGTGGTGTGGTGGTGGTGGTGGTGTGGTGGTGGTGGTGGTGGTAGTGGTGGTGGTTGTACCCTAACGTCACAGCAGCAGCAGCAACCGGTATGATAATAAAAATGATGACTATGAGTCGTGTCGGTGTTGTCAAAGAGTTTTATCATTACCAGAGGCTCGGAGGGGGGGTGGCGGAGGGAGGGATGGTGGTGGGGGGAGGGGGGAGTGAGGGGTGGTGGTGGGGGGAGGGGTAGTGGGGGGAGGGAGGGTGACGGAGGGGGGGAGGAGAACGGTGGTGGTGTGGAGGAGGAGGAGGGGGGTGAGGATGTGGTGAGTGGTGGTGAGTGGTGGTGGTGAGTGGTGAGTGGTGGTGGTGAGTGGTGAGTGGTGGTGGTGAGTGGTGAGTGGTGGTGGTGAGGGAAGTGGTGAGTGGTGGTGGTGAGGGAGTGAGGGAAGTGGTGAGTGGTGAGTGGTGGTGGTGGTGAGGGAAGTGGTGGTGAGTGGTGGTGAGATTCTTGGTTGAACTATCAGGGTTCAGTTGTCAAGAATCCGAAAGAAATATTCAACCTGCGGAGACACGGAGACACAGAGACACAGAGACACGGAGACACAGATATACAGAGACACGGAGACACAGAGACACAGAGACACGGAGACACGGAGACACAGAGACACGGGGACACAGAGACACGGAGACACAGAGACACGGAGACACAGATATACAGAGACACGGAGACACAGAGACACGGAGACACGGAGACACAGAGACACGGAGACACAGAGACACGGGGACACAGACACGGAGACACGGAGACAGAGATACAGAGACAGATATACGGAGACAGAGATACGGGGACACGGGGACACAGAGATACGGAGACACAGAGACACAGAGACACGGGGACACAGAAACACGGAGACATACAGAGACACAGACACGGAGATACAGAGACACGGAGACAGGGAGACACAGAGATACGGAGACACAGAGACACGGGGACACAGATACGGAGACACGGGGACACGGAGACACAGAGATACGGAGACAGAGATACAGAGACACGGAGACAGAGACACGGAGACAGAGACACGGGGACACAGATACGGAGACACAGATACGGAGACATACGGAGACATACGGAGACACAGACACGGAGACACAGAGACACAGGGACACAGAGATACGGAGACAGAGACATGGAGACAAAGAGACGGGGACACAGATACGGAGACACGGAGACACAGATACGGAGACACGGAGACACAGAGACACAGAGACACGGGGACACAGAGACACGGAGATACGGAGACACAGACACAGAGACACGGGGACACGGAGACACGGAGATACGGAGATACAGAGACACGGGGACACGGAGACACAGAGACGGGGACACAGATACGGAGACACGGAGACACAGAGACACAGAGACACGGGGACACGGAGATACGGAGACACAGAGACACAGAGACACGGGGACACAGAGACACGGAGATACAGAGACACGGAGACACAGAGACACGGGGACACAGAGACACGGAGACACAGACACGGAGACACAGAGACACGGGGACACAGAGACACGGAGACACGGAGACAGAGATACAGAGACAGATATACGGAGACAGAGATACGGGGACACGGGGACACAGAGACACGGAGATACGGAGACACAGAGACACAGAGACACGGGGACACAGAAACACGGAGACATACAGAGACACAGACACGGAGATACAGAGACACGGAGACAGGGAGACACAGAGATACGGAGACACAGAGACACGGGGACACAGATACGGAGACACGGGGACACGGAGACACAGAGATACGGAGACAGAGATACAGAGACACGGAGACAGAGACACGGAGACAGAGACACGGGGACACAGATACGGAGACACAGATACGGAGACAGATACGGAGACATACGGAGACACAGACACGGAGACACAGAGACACAGGGACACAGAGATACGGAGACAGAGACATGGAGACAAAGAGACGGGGACACAGATACGGAGACACGGAGACACAGATACGGAGACACGGAGACACAGAGACACAGAGACACGGGGACACAGAGACACGGAGATACGGAGACACAGACACAGAGACACGGAGACACGGAGATACGGAGATACAGAGACACGGGGACACGGAGACACAGAGACGGGGACACAGATACGGAGACACGGAGACACAGAGACACAGAGACACGGGGACACGGAGATACGGAGACACAGAGACACAGAGACACGGAGACACAGAGACACGGAGATACAGAGACACGGAGACACAGAGACACGGGACACAGAGACACGGAGACACAGAGACACGGGGACACAGAGACACGGAGACACAGAGACACAGGGACACGGAGACAGAGATACAGAGACACGGGGACACAGAGACACGGAGACACAGAGACACAGAGACACAGAGACACGGGGACACAGAGACACGGAGACACAGAGACACGGAGACACAGAGACACGGAGACACAGAGACACGGGGACACAGAGACACGGAGACACAGAGACACAGGGACACAGAGACACGGGGACACAGAGACACGGGGACACAGAGACACGGGGACACAGAGACACGGGGACACAGAGTGAGACATGCACGGCACACCACACCAGCAGCAGCCAATCTACCACTGAGTGGTGGTGACGTCACCACGGCGCTCGTGCCAGGCTAGGTGCACCTGTAGAGTGTAAGTCTCGCTGCTGGCAGGTCACGGGACAGACCCAGGTGCTGTGGGGTCGACTGACTGAGTGGCCGATGCACCACCAGTGCCCTTTACTGCACCAACTTGATACATTTTAGCCGCCCGGCGCTACGCTCGTTGTTGTGAGCGTCGCTCCTCCGCCCTCCGTTGTTGTTGGAGGGCGACTGCCTCCAGCTGCCCAGCAGCAGCGTCCTTCACGAGGACGATCTTGACAAATCCACTCAGCTCCACATCCCCCCGTAACAAATTGGTCCATCTCGTCTCTAGCCCGTGCTACTCACTCACCCACTCACCCTCACTCACCCTCACCACACTCACCCCCACTCACCCTCACTCACCCTCACTCACCCCCACTCAACCTCACTCACCCTCACTCACCCCACTCACCCCCACTCACCCCCTCTCACCCCCACCCACCCTCACCCACCCCCAATCACCCTCACTCACCCCTCTCACCCACCCCCACTCACCCTCACTCACCCCCACTCACCCCCACTCACCCCCACTCACCCCCACTCACCCTCACTCACCCCCACTCACCCCCACCCACCCATACTCACCCTCACTCACCCCTCTCACTCACCCCCACTCACCCCCACTCACCCCCACTCACCCTCACTCACCCCCACTCACCCCCACTCACTCACTCACCCCCACTCACCCCCACTCACTCACCCCCACTCACCCTCACTCACCCCCACTCACCCCCACTCACCCCCACTCACCCTCACTCACCCCCACTCACCCTCACTCACCCCAACCACACCCAACCCCACTCACCCTCACCCACCCCCACTCACCATCACTCACCCTCACCCCCACTCACCCCCACTCACCCCCACTCACCCCCACTCACCGTCACCCACCCCCACTCACCCTCACTCACCCCAACCACACCCAACCCCACTCACCCTCACCCACCCCCACTCACCATCACTCACCCTCACCCCCACTCACCCTCACTCACACCCACTCACCCTCACTCCCACTCACCCTCACTCACCCTCACTCCCACTCACCCCCACTCACCCCCACTCACCCTCACTCACCCCCACCCACCCTCACTCACCCCCACTCACCCTCACTCACCCCCACTCACCCCCACCCACCCATACTCACCCTCACTCACCCCTCTCACTCACCCCCACTCACCCCCACTCACCCTCACTCACCCCCACTCACCCCCACTCACCCCCACTCACCCTCACTCACCCCCACTCACCCCCACCCACCCATACTCACCCTCACTCACCCCTCTCACTCACCCCCACTCACCCCCACTCACCCCCACTCACCCTCACTCACCCCCACTCACCCCCACTCACCCCCACTCACTCACCCCCACTCACCCCCACTCACGCACCCCCACTCACCCCCACTCACCCCCACTCACTCACCCCCACTCACCCTCACTCACCCCCACTCACCCCCACTCACCCCCACTCACCCCCACTCACCGTCACCCACCCCCACTCACCCTCACTCACCCCAACCACACCCAACCCCACTCACCCTCACCCACCCCCACTCACCATCACTCACCCTCACCCCCACTCACCCTCACTCACACCCACTCACACCCACTCACCCTCACTCCCACTCACCCTCACTCACCCTCACTCCCACTCACCCTCACTCACCCTCACTCACCCCCACTCACCCCCACCCACCCTCACTCACCCCCACTCACCCCCACTCACCCCCACTCACCCTAACTCACCCTCACCCCCACTCACCCCTACTCACTCACTCACTCACCTCCAGCTCCCCATCCTCCACCAGGTCAGTGCAGTGAACTGCGTTCAGGATTTTGTTGGTGCCCAGCACAGCACGGAGAGAGGCTGGACGCAGCACTCGGCCCACCTCCTGTGAAGGGGAGAGAGTGAGTGAGTGTTAGTGAGTGTTAGTGAGTGAGTGTTAGTGAGTGTTAGTGAGTGAGTGTTAGTGAGTGTTAGTGAGTGAGTGTTAGTGAGTGTTAGTGTTAGTGAGTGTTAGTGAGTGATAGTGTTAGTGAGTGTTAGTGAGTGATAGTGAGTGATAGTGAGTGTTAGTGAGTGTTAGTGAGTGTTAGTGTTAGTGAGTGATAGTGTTAGTGAGTGTTAGTGAGTGATAGTGAGTGATAGTGAGTGTTAGTGAGTGTTAGTGAGTGAGTGTTAGTGAGTGTTAGTGAGTGAGTGTTAGTGAGTGTTAGTGAGTGAGTGTTAGTGAGTGTTAGTGAGTGAGTGTTAGTGAGTGTTAGTGAGTGAGTGTTAGTGAGTGTTAGTGTTAGTGAGTGTTAGTGAGTGATAGTGTTAGTGAGTGTTAGTGAGTGTTAGTGAGTGAGTGTTAGTGAGTGTTAGTGAGTGAGTGTTAGTGAGTGTTAGTGAGTGAGTGTTAGTGAGTGTTAGTGTTAGTGAGTGTTAGTGAGTGATAGTGTTAGTGAGTGTTAGTGAGTGTTAGTGAGTGATAGTGAGTGTTAGTGAGTGTTAGTGAGTGAGTGTTAGTGAGTGTTAGTGAGTGTTAGTGAGTGAGTGTTAGTGAGTGTTAGTGAGTGAGTGTTAGTGAGTGTTAGTGTTAGTGAGTGTTAGTGAGTGATAGTGTTAGTGAGTGTTAGTGAGTGTTAGTGAGTGTTAGTGAGTGATAGTGAGTGTTAGTGAGTGTTAGTGAGTGATAGTGAGTGTTAGTGAGTGAGTGTTAGTGAGTGAGTGTTAGTGAGTGATAGTGAGTGAGTGTTAGTGAGTGTTAGTGAGTGTTAGTGAGTGAGTGTTAGTGATAGTGTTAGTGATAGTGTTAGTGAGTGTTAGTGAGTGTTAGTGTTAGTGAGTGTTAGTGAGTGTTAGTGAGTGTTAGTGAGTGATAGTGAGTGTTAGTGAGTGATAGTGAGTGAGTGTTAGTGAGTGTTAGTGATAGTGAGTGAGTGTTAGTGAGTGTTAGTGAGTGTTAGTGTTAGTGAGTGTTAGTGAGTGTTTGTTAGTGAGTGTTAGTGAGTGTTAGTGTTAGTGAGTGTTAGTGAGTGATAGTGTTAGTGAGTGTTAGTGAGTGTTAGTGAGTGATAGTGAGTGTTAGTGAGTGATAGTGAGTGTTAGTGAGTGAGTGTTAGTGAGTGAGTGTTAGTGAGTGATAGTGAGTGAGTGTTAGTGAGTGTTAGTGAGTGTTAGTGAGTGAGTGTTAGTGATAGTGTTAGTGAGTGTTAGTGAGTGTTAGTGAGTGTTAGTGTTAGTGAGTGTTAGTGAGTGTTAGTGAGTGTTAGTGAGTGATAGTGAGTGTTAGTGAGTGTTAGTGAGTGATAGTGAGTGAGTGTTAGTGAGTGTTAGTGATAGTGAGTGAGTGTTAGTGAGTGTTAGTGAGTGTTAGTGTTAGTGAGTGTTAGTGAGTGTTTGTTAGTGAGTGTTAGTGAGTGTTAGTGTTAGTGAGTGTTAGTGAGTGTTAGTGAGTGATAGTGAGTGAGTGTTAGTGAGTGTTAGTGAGTGTTAGTGTTAGTGAGTGTTAGTGAGTGATAGTGAGTGTTAGTGAGTGAGTGTTAGTGAGTGAGTGTTAGTGAGTGTTAGTGAGTGAGTGTTAGTGAGTGTTATTGAGTGTTAGTGAGTGATAGTGAGTGTTAGTGAGTGTTAGTGAGTGATAGTGAGTGTTAGTGAGTGAGTGTTAGTGAGTGAGTGTTAGTGAGTGTTAGTGAGTGAGTGTTAGTGAGTGTTAGTGAGTGTTAGTGAGTGATAGTGAGTGTTAGTGAGTGAGTGTTAGTGAGTGAGTGTTAGTGAGTGTTAGTGAGTGTTAGTGAGTGAGTGTTAGTGAGTGAGTGTTAGTGAGTGATAGTGAGTGTTAGTGAGTGTTAGTGAGTGAGTGTTAGTGAGTGTTAGTGAGTGAGAGTGAGTGTTAGTGAGTGTTAGTGAGTGATAGTGAGTGTTAGTGAGTGAGTGTTAGTGAGTGAGTGTTAGTGAGTGATAGTGAGTGTTAGTGAGTGATAGTGAGTGTTAGTGAGTGAGTGTTAGTGAGTGTTAGTGAGTGTTAGTGAGTGTTAGTGAGTGAGTGTTAGTGAGTGTTAGTGAGTGTTAGTGAGTGAGTGTTAGTGAGTGAGTGATAGTGAGTGTTAGTGAGTGAGTGTTAGTGAGTGAGTGTTAGTGAGGGTTAGTGAGTGTTAGTGAGTGAGTGTTAGTGAGTGAGTGAGTGTTAGTGAGTGTTAGTGAGTGAGTGTTAGTGAGTGAGTGTTAGTGAGTGTTAGTGAGTGGGTGTTAGTGAGTGTTAGTGAGTGTTAGTGAGTGAGTGTTAGTGAGTGTTAGTGAGTGAGTGTTAGTGAGTGTTAGTGAGTGAGTGTTAGTGAGTGTTAGTGAGTGTTAGTGAGTGTTAGTGAGTGAGTGTTAGTGAGTGTTAGTGAGTGTTAGTGAGTGAGTGTTAGTGAGTGATAGTGAGTGTTAGTGAGTGAGTGTTAGTGAGTGAGTGTTAGTGAGTGAGTGTTAGTGAGGGTTAGTGAGTGTTAGTGAGTGAGTGTTAGTGAGTGAGTGTTAGTGAGTGAGTGTTAGTGAGTGTTAGTGAGTGAGTGTTAGTGAGTGAGTGTTAGTGAGTGTTAGTGAGTGAGTGTTAGTGAGTGGTAGTGAGTGATAGTGAGTGATAGTGAGTGTTAGTGAGTGTTAGTGAGTGAGTGTTAGTGAGTGTTAGTGAGTGAGAGTGAGTGTTAGTGAGTGTTAGTGAGTGATAGTGAGTGTTAGTGAGTGAGTGTTAGTGAGTGAGTGTTAGTGAGTGAGTGTTAGTGAGTGTTAGTGAGTGTTAGTGAGTGATAGTGAGTGATAGTGAGTGTTAGTGAGTGATAGTGAGTGTTAGTGAGTGTTAGTGAGTGTTAGTGAGTGAGTGTTAGTGAGTGTTAGTGAGTGTTAGTGAGTGAGTGTTAGTGAGTGTTAGTGAGTGAGTGATAGTGAGTGTTAGTGAGTGAGTGTTAGTGAGTGAGTGTTAGTGAGTGTTAGTGAGTGTTAGTGAGTGAGTGTTAGTGAGTGTTAGTGAGTGAGTGATAGTGAGTGTTAGTGAGTGAGTGTTAGTGAGTGAGTGTTAGTGAGTGAGTGTTAGTGAGTGAGTGTTAGTGAGTGTTAGTGAGTGAGTGTTAGTGAGTGTTAGTGAGTGAGTGTTAGTGAGTGTTAGTGAGTGTTAGTGAGTGAGTGTTAGTGAGTGTTAGTGAGTGTTAGTGAGTGAGTGTTAGTGAGTGTTAGTGAGTGAGTGTTAGTGAGTGATAGTGAGTGTTAGTGAGTGAGTGTTAGTGAGTGAGTGTTAGTGAGTGAGTGTTAGTGAGGGTTAGTGAGTGTTAGTGAGTGAGTGTTAGTGAGTGAGTGTTAGTGAGTGTTAGTGAGTGTTAGTGAGTGTTAGTGAGTGAGTGTTAGTGAGTGAGTGTTAGTGAGGGAGTGTTAGTGAGTGAGTGTTAGTGAGTGTTAGTGAGTGTTAGTGAGTGTTAGTGAGTGAGTGTTAGTGAGTGAGTGTTAGTGAGTGGTAGTGAGTGATAGTGAGTGTTAGTGAGTGGTAGTGAGTGATAGTGAGTGTTAGTGAGTGAGTGTTAGTGAGTGTCAGTGAGTGACTCACGGGGTCGGTGGGACCGCACAGTTCCCGGAACCTCCTCACTGCGTCGTCGCCTCTCACTTCAAGTGCCAAGCAAACCCCGGAACACAGCTCCTGTACCATCGCCTGTACACACACACACAGTGATACAGCCTGACTACACACAGTGATACAGCCTGGCTACACACAGTTATACAGCCTGCACACACACACACAGTGATACAGCCTCACTACACACAGTGATACAGCCTGACTACACACAGTGATACAGCCTGACTACACACAGTGATACAGCCTGACTACACAGTGATACAGCCTGACTACACACAGTGATACAGACTACACACACACAGTGATACAGCCTGACTACACACAGTGATACAGCCTGACTACACACAGTGATACAGCCTGACTACACACAGTGATACAGCCTGACTACACACACAGTGATACAGCCTGACTACACACAGTGATACAGCCTGACTACACACACAGTGATACAACCTGACCACACACACAGTGATACAGCCTGACTACACACACAGTGATACAACCTGACCACACACACACACACAGTGATACAGCCTGACTACACACACAGTGATACAGACTACACACACACACACACACAGTGATACAGCCTGACTACACACACAGTGATACAGCCTGACTACACACAGTGATACAGCCTGACTACACAGTGATACAGCCTGACTACCCACAGTGATACAGCCTGACTACACACAGTGATACAGCCTGACTACACACACACAGTGATACAGCCTGACTACACACAGTGATACAGCCTGACTACACACAGTGATACAGCCTGACTACACACAGTGATACAGCCTGACTACACACAGTGATACAGCCTGACTACACACAGTGATACAGCCTGACTACACACAGTGATACAGCCTGACTACACACACACACACAGTGATACAGCCAGACTACCCACAGTGATACAGCCTGACTACACACACAGTGATACAGCCTGACTACACACACACAGTGATACAGCCTGACTACCCACAGTGATACAGCCTGACTACACACACAGTGATACAGACTACACACACACACAGTGATACAGCCTGACTACACACACAGTGATACAGCCTGACTACACACAGTGATACAGCCTGACTACACACAGTGATACAGCCTGACTACACACACACACACAGTGATACAGCCTGACTACACACAGTGATACAGCCTGACTACACACAGTGATACAGCCTGACTACACACAGTGATACAGCCTGACTACACACACACACACAGTGATACAGCCTGACTACCCACAGTGATACAGCCTGACTACACACACAGTGATACAGACTACACACACACACACACAGTGATACAGCCTGACTACACACACAGTGATACAGCCTGACTACACACACAGTGATACAGCCTGACTACACACAGTAATACAGCCTGACTACACACACACACAGTGATACAGCCTGACTACACACACAGTGATACAGCCTGTACACACACAGTGATACACCCTGTACACACACACAGTGATACAGCCTGTACACACACACACACAGTGATACACCCTGTACACACACAGTGATACAGCCTGACTACACACACAGTGATACAGACTACACACACAGTGATACAGCCTGACTACACACACAGTGATACAGACTACACACACACACAGTGATACAGCCTGACTACACACACACACAGTGATACAGCCTGACTACACACACACACAGTGATACAGCCTGACTACACACAGTGATACAGCCTGACTACACACAGTGATACAGACTACACACACACACAGTGATACAGCCTGACTACACACACACAGTGATACAGCCTGACTACACACACACACAATGATACAGCCTGACTACACACACAGTGATACAGCTTGACTACACACAGTGATACAGCCTGTACACACACACAGTGAAACAGCCTGACTACACACACACAGTGATACAGCCTGTACACACACATAGTGATACAGCCTGACTACACACACACAGTGATACAGCCTGTACACACACATAGTGATACAGCCTGACTACACACAGTGATACAGCCTGACTACACACAGTAATACAGCCTGACTACACACACACACACAGTGATACAGCCTGACTACACACAGTGATACAGCCTGACTACACAGTGATACAGCCTGACTACACACAGTGATACAGACTACACACACACAGTGATACAACCTGACTACACACACAGTGATACAGACTACACACACACACAGTGATACAGCCTGACTACACACACAGTGATACAGCCTGACTACACACACAGTGATACAGCCTGACTACACACAGTGATACAGCCTGACTACACACACACACAGTGATACAGCCTGTACACACACACACAGTGATACAGCCTGACTACACACACAGTGAGACAGCCTGTACACACACAGTGATACACCCTGTACACACACACAGTGATACAGCCTGTACACACACACACAGTGATACACCCTGTACACACACAGTGATACAGCCTGACTACACACACAGTGATACAGACTACACACACACACAGTGATACAGCCTGACTACACACACAGTGATACAGACTACACACACACACACAGTGATACAGCCTGACTACACACACACGCGCTGATACAGCCTGTACACACACACACGGTGATACAGCCTGTACACACACACAGTGATACAGCCTGACTACACACACAGTGATACAGCCTGACTACACACACAGTGATACAGCCTGACTCACACACATACACAGTGATACAGACTACACACACACAGTGATACAGCCTGACTACACACACACACAGTGATACAGCCTGTACACACACACAGTGATACAGCCTGACTACACACACAATGATACAGCCTGACTACACACACAGTGATACAGACTACACACACACACAGTGATACAGCCTGACTACACACACAGTGATACAAGCTGACTACACACACACAGTGATACAGACTACACACACACACAGTGATACAGCCTGACTACACACACACACAGTGATATAGACTACACGCACACAGTGATACAGACTACACACACACACAGTGTGTGTGTGTAGTCAGGTGATACAGCCTGACTACACACACACACAGTGATACAGCCTGTACACACACACACACAGTGATACAGCCTGACTACACACACAATGATACAGCCTGACTACACACACAGTGATACAGACCACACACACACACACAGTGATACAACCTGACTACACACACAGTGATACAAGCTGACTACACACACACAGTGATACAGACTACACACACACACACACAGTGATACAGCCTGACTACACACACACACACAGTGATATAGACTACACGCACACAGTGATACAGACTACACACACACACAGTGATACAGCCTGACCACACACACAGTGATACAGACTATACACACACAGTGATACAGCCTGACTAAACACACACACAATCATGCAGACAACACCCACACAGTGATACAGACTACACACACACACAGTGATACAGCCTGACTACACACACACAGTGATACAGACTACACACACAGTGATACAGACTACACACACACAGTGATACAGACTACACACACACAGTGATACAGCCTACACACACACACACAGTGAAACAGCCTGACTACACACACACACAATGATAAATACACACACACAGTGATACACCCTGACTACACACACAGTGATACAGACTACACACACACACAGTGATACAGCCTGACTACACACACACACAATGATGCAGACTACACCCACACAGTGATACAGACTACACACACACACAGTGATACAGCCTGACTACACAACAACAACCGCCATTCGCCACTAAGTGGCGGTGACGTCACCACGACGCTTGTGCCAGGCTATGTGCACCCTGAGGCCACGTGAAGTGTCGAACGCCCGCTGGCAGGAGGTCACGGGGCAGACCCAGGTGCCACGGGTCGACTGACTGAGATGACTGAGATGACTTTCTGATGCACCACCTGTGCCCCCTACTGTGCCAACCTGCTGTGCTTTAGCCACCCGGCGCTCCGCTCGTTGTTGTGAGCGTCGCTCCTCCGCCCTCCGTTGTTGTTCGAGGGCGACTGCCTCCAACTGCCCAGTAGCGTCCTTCACGAGCCTCCTCCACAGAGGCCAATCTTGACACCGCTGGTACCGGTCATCGGCTAGTCCACTCAGCTCCACGTCCTCCTGTACCACATCACTCCATCTCTTCTCTAGCCCGTGCCGCGCCCACTTAGCCCCCTCAATCCGGCAAAACAAAAGCTGTTTCGGCATGCGGTGGCTGGGCATGCGAGCTACATGACCCAGCCATCGCAGCCTTGCTCGCCGGAGGAGCTCACCGATGGGACCTTGCCCAGATCTTTCAAGGATTTGTGAGCTCCTCACACAATCCAGTCTGGTTAAACCCAGGATGGATCGTAGGCAGGCCAGCCTAATTGTTTCTAACCGGCGAAGATGTTCCATTAGGGGGGTCCACGTTTCGCAAGCGTAGAGAAGGGAGGGAATGACTGTGGCCGAGAAGACCTGAAGCTTAGTGCGGAGCGACAGACCAGGTAGCTTCCACACAGCGTTACGCAACCGATGAAAAGATATTGCCGCTCGACTGATTCGGAGTGAGACCTCTGCTGTTAAACTGGAGCCAGTCATAAGCACACTGACCAGGTATGGGAAACTCTCCACTCTCTCCACAACTGCCCCATCACCGATTGGGAGTTGTGGGCGTGGAGTGTCCGATGGTACAAAATACCCAGGCAGGTGCTTAGTTTTGGTGGGGCTGATGGTAAGGCCCCACCTCTTAGTGGCACGCTCCAGTCTCAGCAGCAGCGTCTCCAACTCCTCCTCTGACTGAGCAGCTATTACCAAATCATCAGCATACATAACGTGGTTGAGCAATAGGGAGCCATCCCTTGACCGCACCCGGGCATCGATAAGCCTCCCATTATATCTGTACCATATGGAGATTCCCTCGGTACAGCTATTGAAGGCTTCACGAACTACGTGGTCAAAATAGATGTTAAATAATGTGGGAGCCAGAGGACATCCCTGTCGCACCCCAAGGTGTACAGGGAATGGCTCTGACTCCCGGCCACTTAGTTTTACCCGGGCCCGCTCACCATCATGAAGGTCCTTAATGATCGTGAGCAGAGGGTCAGGTACTCCAAAAGCACGAAGAACGACCCAGAGCCCAGGCCTACTGATGGTATCATAGGCCTTGACCAGGTCAATAAAGCAGAGATGTAGGTCTTGTTGGAATTCCCTACACCTCTGCTGTAGCAGACGGACAGAAAATATGGCATCTGTGCAGGACCGCCCTTTCCTGAAACCGCATTGGGGCTCCGCAAGCCTCTCCTCAGCGTGCCTGGCAAGACGATGCTGAATAATCTTTGCCAGGACCTTTCCCGGCACACTGAGGAGTGAGATGCCCCTGTAGTTGTTACATTCTGTGAGGTCCCCCTTCTTAAAGAGGGGGACCACCAGGGCATCCTTCCAATCCTGCGGAACCCGTCCAGTGGTCCAGACCGTTGTTATGATGTCATATAGGGCAGTCTGTGCACAAACGCCACCCTCCCTCAGCATTTCGCTTGGGAGATCATCTCTGCCCACTGCCTTTCCTGGTCTCAGACTCCGGATCGCCCTCAGTACTTCCTCAACAGATGGCACATCAGCCAGCCACTCACAGGGGGTGACTTCTTCCAATATTTGAGGCACCGCAGCCTTAGCAGGTCATCCTCACTTTTTATGCCACGATGTTTTCCTGGCTGAGGGATTTTCCCTCCCCCAGGACCTCACAGAAATGCTCAGCAAATCTGCAAACCTGTTCCTGGGGGTCAGAGATTGGATCACCGTTTTTTCCCCTAATGATGGCAATAGGTGTGGCGCTGCAGGTTACTTTTTTGATGGAGTTAAATAGAGATTTGTGATCACGGGCCACTGAGGCAGACTCCATCTCCTCAGAAACCCGCGACCACCACCCATCCTTGCAGCGCCTCACGGCTCTCCGAACCTCCGAGCGAAGGCTGCGGCAAGCCTCCTCATTCTCTGACGTGGGATTCTGTAGCCGATGACAGTGGGCCTGTCGCTTTTTCTCAACCATCCTGAACACCTCCTCTGTCAGCCAGGGTCCATGGGGAGGTCTGGACCGCGTACCCAAAGCAGCCATTGCAGCTGCATGAGTCACAGTCCTAAACCTCGTCCATTTACCCTCGACATCAGGAGGAGTCGGGGACGATGCCAATCCCAGCCGCAAGCGATGATGAAATTCTCGCTTGCAACTTTCATCAGATAACTGAGACCAGGCCACTTTAGGTTGGAATGGGGTCCTGGGTGTACACCCACCACCGGAGTGGAAGAATGGCAGGCGCATCTTACAGATGACTAGTCGATGGTCAGAGGGCAGATCAGCTCCACGGTAGGTCCTGGTGTCAAGGACATGGGCTTGCATCCGCTGGTCCGTCACTATGTAGTCCAGCAGATGTTCTTGTTTGGATCCGGCATGCATCCATGATGTTGTGTGGATGCGCCGATGCCGGAACAGCGTGTTGGTAATTACAAGCCCATGGGCTGCACAATAATCTAGCAGCCTCCTACCGTTGTTATTGAGCTGATCTGGCCCATGCCCTCCAATCACTCCAGACCAGGTGACCTGACTACACACACACAGTGATACAGACTACACACACACAGTGATACAGACTACACACACACAGTGATACAGACTACACACACACAGTGATACAGACTACACACACACAGTGATACAGACTACACACACACAGTGACACAGACAACACACACACACAGTGATACAGACTACACACAGTGACACACACACAGTGATACAGACTACACACACACAGTGATACAGACTACACACACACAGTGACACAGACAACACACACACACAGTGATACAGACTACACACAGTGATACAGACTACACACACACAGTGACACAGACAACACACACACACAGTGATACAGCCCGACTCAACTACACACACACCCAGCGCTACATCCTGACTCAACTACACACACACCCAGTGCTAGAGACTGACTCAACTACACACACACCCAGTGCTACAGCCTGACTCAACTACACACACACCCAGCACTACAGCCTGACTCAACTAGACACACACCCAGCGCTACAGCCTGACTCAACTACACACACCCAGCACTACAGCCTGACTCAACTACACACACACCCAGTGCTACAGCCTGACTCAACTACACACACCCAGCACTACAGCCTGACTCAACTACACACACACCCAGTGCTACAGCCTGACTCAACTACACACACCCAGCACTACATCCTGACACAACTACACACACACCCAGTGCTACATCCTGACTCAACTACACACACACCCAGTGCTAGAGACTGACTCAACTACACACACACCCAGTGCTACAGCCTGACTCAACTACACACACACCCAGCACTACAGCCTGACTCAACTAGACACACACCCAGCGCTACAGCCTGACTCAACTACACACACACACAGTGCTAGAGACTGACTCAACTAGACACACACCCAGTGCTAGAGACTGACTCAACTACACACACACCCAGTGCTAGAGACTGACTCAACTACACACACACACCCAGCACTACAGCCTGACTCAACTACACACACACACACCCAGCACTACAGCCTGACACAACTACACACACACCCAGTGCTACAGCCTGACTCAACTACACACACACACACAGCGCTACAGCCTGACACAACTACACACACACCCAGTGCTACATCCTGACTCAACTACACACACACCCAGTGCTACATCCTGACTCAACTACACACACACCCAGTGCTAGAGACTGACTCAACTACACACACACCCAGTGCTACAGCCTGACTCAACTACACACACACAGCACTACAGCCTGACTCAACTACACACACACTCAGCACTACAGCCTGACTCAACTACACACACACCCAGCACTACAGCCTGACTCAACTACACACACACCCAGTGCTACAGCCTGACTCAACTACACACACACCCAGTGCTACAGCCTGACACAACTACACACACACAGAGCTACATCCTGACTCAACTACACACACACCCAGTGCTACAGCCTGACTCAACTACACACACACACACCCAGCGCTACAGCCTGACACAACTACACACACACAGCACTACAGCCTGACTCAACTACATACACACACCCAGCACTACAGCCTGACTCAACTACACACACACAGCACTACAGCCTGACTCAACTACACACACACCCAGCGCTACAGCCTGACACAACTACACACACACCCAGCACTACAGCCTGACTCAACTACACACACACACCAAGTGCTACAGCCTGACTCAACTACACACACACCCAGCACTACAGCCTGACTCAACTACACACACACACCCAGCACTACAGCCTGACTCAACTACACACACACCCAGCACTACAGCCTGACTCAACTACACACACACCCAGCACTACAGCCTGACTCAACTACACACACACCAAGTGCTACAGCCTGACTCAACTACACACACACACAGCGCTACAGCCTGACTCAACTACACACACACCCAGTGCTACAGCCTGACTCAACTACACACACACACAGCACTACAGCCTGACACAATTACACACACCCAGTGCTACAGCCTGACACAACTACACACACACCCAGCACTACAGCCTGACTCAACTACACACACACCCAGCACTACAGCCTGACACAACTACACACACAGCACTACAGCCTGACACAACTACACACACACCCAGCACTACAGCCGGACTCAACTACACACACACACCCAGCACTACAGCCTGACACAACTACACACACACCCAGCACTACAGCCTGACTCAACTACATACACACACCCAGCACTACAGCCTGACTCAACTACACACACACAGCACTACAGCCTGACTCAACTACACACACACCCAGTGCTACAGCCTTACTCAACTACACACACACCCAGTGCTACAGCCTGACTCAACTACACACACACACAGCACTACAGCCTGACACAACTACACACACACCCAGCACTACAGCCTGACTCAACTACACACACAGCACTACAGCCTGACACAACTACACACACACCCAGCGCTACAGCCTGACTCAACTACACACACACAGCACTACAGCCTGACACAACTACACACACACTCAGTGCTACAGCCTGACTCAACTACACACACACCCAGCACTACAGCCTGACTCAACTACACACACACAGCGCTACGGCCTGACACAACTACACACACACCAAGTGCTACAGCCTGACTCAACTACACACACACCCAGCACTACAGCCTGACTCAACTACACACACACACATAGCGCTACAGCCTGACACAACTACACACACACACCCAGTGCTACAGCCTGACTCAACCACACACACACTAAGTGCTACAGCCTGACACAACTACACACACACAGCACTACAGCCTGACTCAACTACACACACACCCAGCACTACAGCCTGACACAACTACACACACACACACACACAGCGCTACAGCCTGACTCAACTACACACACACCCATCACTACAGCCTGACTCAACTACACACACACCCAGCACTACAGCCTGACACAACTACACACACACAGCGCTACAGCCTGACACAACTACACACACACACAGCACTACAGCCTGACACAACTACATACACACACCCAGCACTACAGCCTGACACAACTACACACACACAGCACTACAGCCCGACCGTAGGGGAAAGTGCTGTTAGCACGCAGCGCCTGTGAAGGCTACCGGCCCCGTGGCGCACGGTGGGGTGGGTGGCCAGCACCACGCCCGCCCGGCCGCCTTTGTCTCCCCACTGGCGATGTTTACTTACAAACCGCACCAGTTACTGATTTGAGGCCGAGTCGACCTAGGGGAGGCCTAGGACCGGTTCGGATGACGGCTATCGCCGATGATGTTGGTGGCGGCCGCGAGCAGGAATGGAACTCGGCTCCCGGCCGGGGCTGGCGACACGACGCCGACCGCTGCGCCACCACTCCCCACTTGCGTGGAACTCACCCCGTAGTCCGGAACGACGCCCTTGTACACCTCGTAGAACTCCTCAGCACTCACTCGGTCCAGAACAAACTGTGCACACACACACACACAGTGTACACACACAGCGTGTACACACACACACACAGTGTACACACACACAGTGTACACACACACACAGTGTACACCTCGTAGAACTCCTCAGCACTCACTCGGTCCAGAACAAACTGTGCACACACACACACACAGTGTACACACACAGCGTGTACACACACACACACAGTGTACACACACACAGTGTACACACACACACAGTGTACACCTCGTAGAACTCCTCAGCACTCACTCGGTCCAGAACAAACTGTGCACACACACACACACAGTGTACACACACAGCGTGTACACACACACACAGTGTACACACACAGTGTACACACACACACAGTGTACACCTCGTAGAACTCCTCAGCACTCACTCGGTCCAGAACAAACTGTGCACACACACACACAGCGTACACACACAGCGTGTACACACACACACACACAGTGTACACACACACAGTGTACAGACACACACACAGTGTACACACACAGTGTGTACACACACACACACAGTGTACACACACAGCGTGTACACACACAGCGTGTACACACACACAGTGTACACACACACAGTGTACACACACACACAGTGTACACACACACAGTGTACACACACACAGTGTACACCTCATAGAACTCCTCCACACTCACTCGGTCCAGAACAAACTGTGCACACACACACACAGCGTGTACACACACGTGTACACACACACACACAGTGTACACACACACAGACAGTGTACACACACAGTGTACACACACAGTGTACACACACAGTGTACACACACACAGTGTACACCTCATAGAACTCCTTTGCACTCACTCGGTCCAGAACAAACTGTGCACACACACACAGTGTACACACACACACAGTGTACACACACAGCGTGTACACATACAGTGTACACACACACAGTGTACACCTCATAGAACTCCTCAGCACTCACTCGGTCGAGAACAAACTGTGCACACACACACACAGCGTACACACACAGTGTACACACACAGCGTGTACACACACACACAGTGTACACACACACAGTGTACACACACAGCGTGTACACACACACACACAGTGTACACACACACAGTGTACACACACACACACATACACAGTGTACACACACAGTGTACACCTCATAGAACTCCTCCACACTCACTCGGTCCAGAACAAACTGTGCACACACACACAGTGTACACACACAGCGTGTACACACACACAGTGTACACACACACAGCGTGTACACACACACAGTGTACACACACACGTGTACACACACACACAGTGTACACACACACAGTGTACACACACACACAGTGTACACACACAGCGTGTACACACACACAGTGTACACCTCATAGAACTCCTCAGCAC
>NC_046138.1:386540-516540 GCF_010993605.1 Petromyzon marinus | reverse complement strand
GAGATACACACAGAGAGGAGATACACACAGAGACACACACAGAGAGGAGATACAAACAGAGACACACACAGAGATACACACAGAGATAGACACAGAGAGGAGATACACACAGAGATATACACAGAGATACACACAGAGATACACACAGAGATACACACAGAGATACACACAGAGATACACACAAAGAAGAGATACACACAGAGATACACACAGAGATACACACAGAGAGGAGATACACACAGAGATACACACAGAGAGGAGATACACAGAGATACACACAGAGAGGAGATACACACAGAGATACACACAGAGAGCAGATACACAGAGATACACACAGAGATACACACAGAGACACACACAGAGATATACACAGAGCTAGAGATACACACAGAGATATACACAGAGACACACACAGAGATACACACAGAGACACACCCAGAGATATACACAGAGCTAGAGATACAGAGATATACACAGAGACACACACAGAGATACACACAGAGACACACACAGAGATACACACAGAGATACACATAGAGATACACACAGAGGAGATACCCACAGAGATACACACAAAGATACACACAGAAATACACGCAGAGATATACACAGAGATAGAGATACACACGGAGATACACACAGAGATACACACAGAGATGCACACAGAGATACACACAGAGATAGAGATACACACAGAGATACACACAGAGATACACACAGAGATATAGAGATACACAGAGATACCCACAGAGATACACACAGAGGAGATACCCACAGAGATACCCACAGAGATACACACAAAGATACACACAGAAATACACTCAGAGATATACACAGAGATAGAGATACACACGGAGATACACACAGAGATATACACACAGATACACAGAGATACACACAGAGACATACACACAGATACACAGAGATACACACAAAGATGCACAGAGATACACACAGAGATATACACAGAGATAAAGATACACACGGAGATACACACAGATACACACAGAGATATAGAGATACACAGAGATACACACACAGAGGAGATACACACAGAGATACACACAGAGATACACACAAAGATACACACAGAAATACACGCAGAGATATACACAGAGATAGAGATACACACGGAGATACACACAGAGATACACACAGAGATACACACAGAGATATAGAGATACACAGAGATACACACAGAGATATAGAGATACACAGAGATACACACAGAGATATAGAGATATAGAGATACACAGAGATACACACAGAGATATAGAGATACACAGAGATACACACAGAGATACACACAGAGATACACACGGAGATATAGATACACACAGAGATACACACAGAGATACACACAGAGATATAGATACACACAGAGATATACATAGAGATACACACGGAGATACACACAGAGATACACACAGAGATATAGAGATACACAGAGATACACACAGAGATATAAAGATACACAGAGATACACACAGAGATATAGATACACACGGAGATACACACAGAGATATAGAGATACACACAAAGATGCACAGAGATTTATACACACACAGATACACAAAACCACAATAACCGCCATTCACAACTATTTGGCCGTGACGTCACCACGGCGTCTGTGCCAGGCTCGGTGCACTTTGAGGCCAAGTGAAGAAGTGTCAAAGGCACTCTCTGCTGGTGGGTCATGGGACGGAACCCAAGCGCCATGGGTTGTGCCAGGCTAGGTGCAGGTGGAGGTCACGGGACAGACCCAGGTGTCATGGGTTGACTGCTGTGCCAGGCTAGGTGCAGGAGGAGGTCACGGGACAGACCCAGCAGGTACCACGGGTCGACTGACTTAGATGAGTGGCTGATGCGTCACCACCTGTGCCCCCTACTGTGCCAACCTGCTGTGTTTTAGCCACCCGGCGCTCCGCTCGTTGTTGTGAGCGTCGCTCCTCCGCCCTCCGTTGTTGTTGGAGGGCGACTGCCTCCAACTGCCCAGTAGCGTCCTTCACGAGCCTCCTCCACAGAGGCCGATCTTGACACCGCTGGTACCGGTCATCGGCAAGTCCACTCAGCTCCACATCCTCCCGTACCTCATCATTCCATCTCCTCTCCAGCCCGTGGTTGGCATTCAATAATATCGAAAATGTCTTAGCTCAAACCGAGATTTCACGATGCAGACAGTGGAAAAAAAACAATCTGCCATCGCAAGAGTCAAAGTCTGGACACAAACGTGCATGCGTATCATTCAGCACAGCGGTGATAAGATTAGCCCCGAACGTTTTGACAGAGTACAGCCTCAAGGCCACCAACTTAGGCATCAAATAGTGAGGAGACCAAGTTCTTGTCGGCGAGGCGCTATAAACCATCGTCGTCACGCAGCAGCAGCAGCAAACAGCAGAAGTGATAGCAGCACGAGAAGCAGCAACAGTGGAATTTTGCAGGGCCAACAGAATAAAGGAACGGTCAGTACATCGCTTTCAGATGCTGTACTGCTTCTGCGGCCATCTGGAATGCCCTTCCCCTTACCGATATCAGTAAACCAATGGGGGGCGATGATGCACTTTTAAATCATCATCTAGGTCAGTAATTCTTGATCTTTACTGCTGCCTTGAACCCCTTTGCTTCTCAATTGTAAAAAAAAAAAACGTATAATGTAAATAAATATATAGGTTTGATAAGACAAAAGTAGTTGTTCTTATGTACCCGTGCTTAATTTATGTTTTTTGTCGTAGTCGGAGACGGAGTCGTAGTGGTAAGCAAATACTTTTATTGTTATCTTATCACAATTCACTAGGTCCCTAACACGAAGGGGTAATGGCCCCTTCGTCCCACAACCTGAGGAGGTACAACCTGAGGAGGTACAGCCTCCGGGCTATCGTACCCTAGCCGTTGGCCCGACTACTCCTATAGCCCTCCGGCTGGCTGGACCTAGGGGAGGCTGACCCACCGCTGGCTCCGCTGGGTCTCTGACCACTGGCCCGTCCAGACCCGGGCCCTGAGAAGGACGTCGGGCTAAGGGAACCTCAGGGTCCTAGCCTACGGACGACTGGCACCGCACTGAGCCCCGGCCCTCCGAAGGACGTCGGCGCTTGGGGTCCAGGGTCTCTTCTTCTTCAGGCGGCTCCCCGGCTTCGGCTTGAGACCAACTCCCCACTGCCCGCAGCAGCCTGCCTTTCATACGATTCCCCCACACCCTCCGGAGAGGTGCTGGCCACAGGAAGCCCAAACAATCTGTGTTTGTTCGATCCCACTTTCTGTCTAGGACCAGGGTTCTGGGTTATCCCACACACACACTTCACAGCCTCCACCCCTCAGGCGGGGTCTTGATTCGGGATACCAATGACCCTGTTCTGGTAAGTACCGTGTAGTGTGTGCGTGTGTACAGTGACCACCACATCTTGATTAATTGACCTTAAAAAAAATCTGGCCACGTCTCGCACCCCCAGAAAGGGCATCTCGCACCCCCAGGAGGTGCGTACACCCCAGGTTAAGAACCACTGATTTATAGTACTGTTGTGTTTTACTGTGTTGTTCCTAACACCACACACCTACGATTAGCACGATTGGCTACGGATGGTGCGAAAGAAGTTCAACGTACATAGATACATACACAGAGACCCACAAACACCCAGACGCAGAGGCACCCACAGAGACCCACAGATTAGTCTGGTTGGCTACATATGTAGTAGTCGTGTATGGAAACGGAGTCGTTGTAGGATGCAACACGTTCATTTTATATCTTTAACAACACTCACTAGGTCCGTACCACGAAGGGGTAATGGCCCCTTCTACCCACAACCTGTGGAGGTACAGCCTCCGGGCTATCGTACCCTAACCACTGTCCTGACTATAGCCCTCCGGCTAGCTGGACCTAGGGGAGGCTGACCCACCGCTGGCACCGGTGGGTCTCTGACGCCTGGCCCATCCAGAAGGACGTCGGGCTGAGGGAACCTCAGGGTCCTAGCCTCTCGACCTCTGGCACCGCACCGAGCCCCGGCCCTGAGAAGGACGTCGGGGCTTGGGGTCCAGGGTCTCGTCTCCAGGTGGCTCCTCGGCTTCGGCATGAGGCGAACTGACCTCTGCTCTCAGGAGCCCGCCTTTTATACGATTCCCCACCGAGGGGCGGGGTTCTGAGGGATCACACACACACACACTCCACCGCCTCCACCCCTCAGGCGGGGTCTTGGTCAGGGTTATCAATGACCCCGCTCTGGTAGGTAATGTTTAGCGTGTGCGTGTTACAGAGTGCCCACCACACATACGGTGCGAAAAAAGTTAAACGTACATACATAACAACAACAACAACCGCCATTCGCCACTAAGTGGTGGTGACATCATCACGGCGCTTGGCCAGGCTAAGTGCACTTTAAGGCTACGTAAAGTGTCGAACGCGCGCTGGCAGGAGGTCGTGGGACAGACCCAGGTGCCACGGGTCGACTGACTGAGATGACTGGCTGATGCACCACCTGTGCCCCCTACTGTGCCAACTTGCTGTGTTTTAGCCACATGGTGCTCCGCTCGTTGTTGTGAGCGTCACTCCTTTGCCCTCCGTTGTTGCTGGAGGGCGACAACCTCCAACTACCCAGTAGCGTCCCTCACGAGCCTTCTCCACAGAGGCCGATCTTGACACTGCTGGTACCATTCATCGGGCAAGTCCACTCAGCTCCACATCCTCTTGTACCATATCACTCCATCTCCTCTCTAGCCCGTGTCACGCCCATTTAGCCCCTCTATCCGGCCGAACAAAAGCTGTTCAGGCATGCGATGGCTGGGCATGCAGGCTACATGACCCAGCAAACGCAGCCTTGCCTGCCGGAGGAGTTCACCGATGGGACTTTATCCAGGTCTTTCAAGAATTTGTGAGCTTCTCACACATTCCAGCTTGGTTAAATCCAGGATGGATCGTAGGCAGGCCATCCTAAATGTGTCTAACCGGCGAAGATGTTGCATTAGGGGGGTCCACATTTCGCAAGCAAAGAGAATGGAGGGAATGACCGTGGCTGAGAAGACCTGAAGCTTCGTGTGGAGCGAAAGACCAGGTAGCTTCCACACAGCGTTACGCAGCTGATGAATATATATTGCTGCTCGACTGATTTAGAGTGAGACCTAATCTGTCATAAGCACACTGCCCAGGTATTGAAAACTCTCCACTATCTCCACAACTGCCCCATCACTAAAGGGGAGTTGAGGGGTGGAGTGTTTGATGACACAAAATTACCCAGGCAGCCGCTTAGTTCTGGTGAGGCTGATTTTAAGTCCCCACCTCTTAGTGGCACGCTCCAGGTTCAGCAGGAGTGCCTCCAACTCCTCTGAGTGAGCAGCAATCACCAGATCATCAGCATACATAACATGGTTAACCAATAGGGAGCCATCCCTTGACCGCAGCCGGGCATCGATCAGCCGCCATTGTACCTGTACCAGATGGAGATTCCTCCGGTACAGCCATAGAAGGCTTCACGAAATACGTAGTCGAAAAATACAGTGAGGGAAAAAAGTATTTGATCCCCTGCTGATTTTGTATTTTTGCCCACTGACAAAGAAATGATCAGTCTATAATTTTAATGGTAGGTGTATTTGAACAGTGAGAAAGAAAAACAACAAAAATCCAGAAAAACGCATGTCAAAAATGTTATAAATTGATTTGCATTATAATGAGGGAAATAAGTATTTGACCCCCTCTCAATCAGAAAGATTTCTGGCTCCCAGGTGTCTTTTATACAGGTAACGAGCTGAGATTAGGAGCACACTCTTAAAGGCAGTGCTCCTAATCTCAGCTTGTTACCTGTATAAAAGACACCTGTCCACAGAAGCAATCAACAATCAGATTCCAAACTCTCGACCATGGCCAAGACCAAAGAGCTCTCCAAGGATGTCAGGGACACGATTGTAGACCTACACAAGGCTGGAATGGGCTACAAGACCATTGCCAAGCAGCTTTGTGAGACGGTGACAACAGTTGGTGCGATTATTCGCAAATGGAAGAAACACAAAAGAACTGTCAATCTTCCTCGGCCTAGGGCTCCATGCAAGATCTCACCTCGTGGAGTTGCAATGATCATGAGAACGGTGAGGAATCAGCCCAGAACTACACAGGAGGATCTTGTCAATGATCTCAAGGCAGCTGGGACCATAGTCACCAAGAAAACAATTGGTAACACACTACGCCGTGAAGGACTGAAATCCTGCAGCACCCGCAAGGTCCCCCTGCTCAAGAAAGCACATATACATGCCCGTCTGAAGTTTTCCAATGAACATCTGAATGATTCAGAGGACAACTGGGTGAAAGTGTTGTGGTCAGATGAGACCAAAATGGAGCTCTATGCATCAACTCAACTCGCCGTGTTTGGAGGAGGAGGAATGCTGCCTATGACCCCAAGAACACCATCCTCACCGTCAAACATGGAGGTGGAAACATTATGCTTTGGGGGTGTTTTTCTGCTAAGGGGACAGGACAACTTCACCACATCAAAGGGACGATGGACGGGGCCATGTACCGTCAAATCTTGGGTGAGAACCTCCTTCCCTCAGCCAGGGCATTGAAAATGGGTAGTGGATGGGTATTCCAGCATGACAATGACCCAAAACACACGGTCAAGGCAACAAAGGAGTGGCTCAAGAAGAAGCACATTAAGGTCTTGGAGTGGCCTAGCCAGTCTCCAGACCTTAATCCCATAGAAGCTGAAGGTTCGAGTTGCCAAATGTCAGCCTCGAAACCTTAATGACTTGGAGAAGATCTGCAAAGGGGAGTGGGACAAAATCCCTCCTGAGATGTGTGCAAACCTGGTGGCCAACTACAAGAAACGTCTGACCTCTGTGATTGCCAACAAGGGTTTTGCCACCAAGTACTAAGTCATGTTTTGCAGAGGGGTCAAATACTTATTTCCCTCATTAAAATGCAAATCAATTTATAACATTTTTTACATGCGTTTTTCTGGATTTTTTTGTTGTTATTCTGTCTCTCACTGTTCAAATAAACCTACCATTAAAATTAAAAACTGATCATTTCTTTGTCAGTGGGCAAACGTACAAAATCAGCCGGGGATCAAATACTTTTTTCCCTCACTGTATGTTAAATAATGTGGGAGCCAGAGGACATCCCTGTCGCACCCGAAGGTGAACAGGGAAAGGCTCCGAGACTCCTGGCCAAGTAGTTTTACTCACGCCTGCCCACCATCATGAAGGTCCTTAATGATTGTGAGTAGAGAGTCAGGGACTCCCAAAGCATGAGGAACAACTCAGAGCCAAGGTCTATTGATAGTATCATAGGCCTTGACCAGGTCAATAAAGCAGAGATGTAGATCCTGTTGGAATTCCCTACACCTCTGCTGTAGCAGACGGACAGAAAATATGGCATCTGTGCTGAAACGCCCTTGGCATGAAACTGCATTGGGGCTCCGCAAGCCTCTCCTCAGCGTGCTTGGTAAGGAGGTGTTGAATAATCCTTGCCTGGACCATTTTCGGCACACTGAGGAGGGAGATGCTCCTATAGTTGTTACAGTCTGTGTGGTCCCCCTTCTTAAAGAGGGTGACCACCAGGGCATCCTTACAATTCTGCGGAACCCATCCAGTGGTTCAGACTATTATTATGATTCATCTTCTTTGGTTCTTTCGGTAAAGTCACGTAGAATGAGAATAAAATAATAAATTGATAAAATAAAATAACACAATAATATTCTCACGACGTTTCGGCCACAACACAAGCGGCCTTCATCAGGTGAAGGGACGAGACTGTCTGGTAGGACAGCGCTGGAGTGAAAGAGCCACGTTCAGATCACGGCCTTTAAGCTGTGTGAGAGGAACAAAGCGCCTGGACAAAGGAATTAGCATATAATTTAGCATTGAAATGGCTGAATGATTAGCTTGTGACTGGTCACAGAAATAGTTATGTTAAAAGTTAAAGCATACACATCCGCAGAGGCACCCCTTGACAATGGAATTAGCATAGAATTTAGCATTGAAATAGCTGAGTGATTAGCTTGTAACTGCTCACAGAAATAGCTACGTTAAAGTCAGACCATACACATTCACCGAGGCACTTAGTACAAATCAAACAGGAGAATTTAGCATTGAAATAACTAGGCGAATTTAGCATTGAAATAACTGAGTGATTAGCTAGTGACTGGTCACAGAAATGACTATGTTGAAGTCAACGCCTACACATCTGAGCTATTCACAGTACTATATAGTGAACCAATAAAAACTAAAATATAAATTACCTTAATGTTATCAATAAACTCTATATTCTCCAATCAGCTAAGCTACCAACAATAAGTCGTTAAATATCACAATGCTATATGGCGAAAAAATGGGTGGATTCTTACCCTTAACTTTAGCACCACGGATAGCTACGGGCCCCGTTCAGACGGGCGAGTTCGTCCATGGTCGGAACAGAGGAGGGGGAGAGAGACAGCTGCGAGGCCCTAGTATACTCCATGTTGTAAAACCATACCATTAACCGTGGTGTGAGAGGTATTAAGAGGCAATGCTGGCGAAAGAGCTGCGGTCTGAAGGTCATCGTAAAAATACAATTAATTAAGAACAGAAATGATTTAAAACATCTTTCCAGTGGTTACTAAGCCAGAATCCATCTTCTCGGTTGAAATTGTCTCTGTGCTTGTATATGTGAATGGCCTCATGAACGAATCTCTCATGGTAGCCGGTTGGTTTGCAAAGAACCTCCGTTTTGGAGAAGTCAATGTCATGTGAGCCCACTGAATTATAACAGTGATCTGCCACAGCAGAGGAGTCCGTCCTACCGTGTTTCAAGTCTGCTTTATGTTCGCGGATGCAGTCCGAGATATGTCTTTTGGTTTCTCCAATGTAGCTACTACCACAGAGGCACTTTAGTTTGTAAACGCCTGGGTACTGTATGTCTGGAACAGCATCTTTTACAGATGGAACTAAATCACGGATTTTATGTACTGTGTTGAATCGGACCTGGATCTTGTGTTTATTCAGGATTTTGGAGATCTTTTTAGTGACCCCTGCAATGTAGGGTAAGGTGATGGTTTTGAGTGGCTCCACAAGAGGATCCTTCTTCATGACTGGAGTGATGGCTTTGCGGATTGTGTAGTCGGAGTAGCCATTAGCCCTGAGAGCCTGGTGTACGTGCATGAGTTCACTGGTAATGTGTTCCTGGTCGGAAATGAATTGGGCTCTATGGTATAGAGTCTTGATGAGGGAGTTCTTCTGGGATGGATGGTGGTGGGAATCCGGTTTCAAGTAAGCATCTGTATGGGTAGCTTTCCTGTAGACAGAGTGGCTCATTGAACCATCATGTCTCCTTTTAATTAAGACATCCAAAAAGGGTAGTTTGCCATCTTTTTCGACCTCCATGGTAAATCTGATGGCTGGGTGTATGGAATTGATGTGGTCGCGGAATTGGTCTAGAGCAGGCTGGCCATGTGGCCAGATGACAAAGGTGTCATCAACGTACCTCTTCCATAAGGTCATGTGTAGAGTGGCAGTCTGGATGGCGTCAGTTTCAAATTTTTCCATGAATACGTTGGCTACAACCGGAGATAGGGGGGAGCCCATTGGGGTGCCCTCAGTTTGTTTGTAGAAAGTTCCATTCCAGGTGAAGTATGTGTTGGTTAAGCAATGTCTCACCAGGGGGGGTACATCAGTATGCAGTCCTTGATGAACCAGGTCTTCAATGATAGCGATGGTGTCAGGTACCGGGACTTTGGTGAACAAGGACACCACATCAAAACTGACAAGCAGGTCGTTTGGGGACAGGGAAATGCCTTTGATTGTCGATACCAGGTGAGTAGAATTTAGTACCGCAGAGGTGGTTTTTCCAGTGAAAGGTCGCAGTATATCAGCAAGAAAACGTGCCAGTTTGTAGGTGGGGGAGCTGATAGTAGAGACGATGGGACGAAGGGGTGTATCTTCTTTGTGTATCTTTGGAAGGCCATATAATCTTGGTGGTCTGGCAGCAGAGGGTTTCAACGAGAACTGTTTGATCTCATCAATTAATGCTGTTGAGTCAGAGATGATTTTGTTCGTTTTGGTGACCAGGCTGTTGGTGGGATCTCTTTTTATTTTTGTATAGCTGCCATCGTTGAGTAGTTCTTGAATTTTGTTGTTATATTCTGTTTTGTCCATGATGACAGTGGCATTGCCTTTGTCGGCTGAGAGGACGACAATATCATCCCTCTTTTTTAATTGAGATAATTCAAAACGTTCGTCTTTGCTGATGTTGCTGGGTGGCAACTTAGCGTTTTTGAGGGTTGCAGCGATTTCAGATCTTGCTACGTCTGCAGAGATGTGACTCAAGCCCTTGAGTGCAACGTCGACATGGGCAATGATATCATTAACCGTTAAGTGTCTCGGTGTGACAGCAAAGTTTAGACCTTTAGCTAAAACGGATTTCAGACCATCAGAAATGGAACTGTTACTGCGATTAATTACGACTTTGTTGACGTCTATCTTTTCGGTGTGTGGATCCGATTTTTTGCTGGAGAGGTGATTGAATTTGGAAATCAAATTGTCCCTACATTTGTTCGACATAGTGGCAGCCGAAGAGGTAGTCATATTGTCTACATGTTCCCAATCCGATGTAGACATTGTTGCTGTCAATTTTAAGTGTGATTTGTAGAGTGTCTTGTCTAACTGATCGAGTTCGGTGCGTGTAAGTCTGATTTTTTCCGAGATAAGAGCGACGCTAGTTCTAGCTAGAATCATTGCAGTCACGAAAGCTTTAAATCGAAATATTATTATGATGTCATATAGGGCAGTCTGGACACAAATGTTACCCTCCCTCAGTATTTCGCTTGGAGAATCATTTCTGCCTGATAATTTTTCTGGTCTGACTCTGGATTGCCTTCCGTACTTCCTGAACAGATCGCACTTCAGCCAGCCACTCACATGAAGTGACTACATCTTCCAATATTTGAGGCACCGCAGCCTAAGCAGGGTCATCCCCACTTTGCCCCATCGTGTTTTCCAGGCTGTGAGATTTCCCCTCCCCCAAGACCTCGTAGAAATGCTCAGCAAATCTGAAAAACTGTTCCTGGGGGTCGTGGGCTAATGAGGCAGCAACCTGCGACCACCACCCATCCTTGCAGCACCGTACGGCTCTCCGAACCTCCGAGCAAAGGCTGTGGTAAGCCTCCTCATTCTCCAATGTGGGATGCTGTAGCTGGTGGGAGTGGGCATGTCGCTTTTCTCAGCCAGCCGGAACACCTCCTCTGTCAGCCAGGGTCTCTAGGGAGGTTTGGACCGTGTACCCAAAGCAGCAATTGCAGCTGTATGAGCCACAGTTCTAAAGCTCGCCCATTTACCCTCGACATCAGGAGGATGGGGGGAAGATGCCAAACCCAGCTACAAGTGATGATGAAATTCACACTTGCAACTTTCATAAGCTAGCTGTGACCAGGCCACTGTGGGTGTGAACGGGGTTCTAGGTGTACACCCACCACCGGAGTGAAATAATCGCAGGTGCATTTTACAGATGACAAGCCGATGTTCAGTGGGCAGATCAACTTCACGGTAGGTCCTGGTGTCAAGGACATGGGCCCGCATCCGCCGTTCTGTCACTATATAGTCGGGCAGATGTTCTTGCTTGGACCCGGTGTGCATCCATGATGCTGTGTGGATGTGCTGATGCTGGAACAGCATGTTAGCAATTACAAGCCAAAGGGCTGCACAGAAGTCTGGCAGCCTCCTACCGTTGTTATTAAGTTGATCTGGCCTATGCCTTCGAATCACTCCAGCCCAGGTGCCAGCATCATCACCCACTCCAGCATTAGTCACCCAACAGGATGACTCTATCCGGAGGGGTCACTTTACCTAGCACTTGTGACAGGAGCTTATAAAAGGCATCTGACTCATCAGCCTTGCCTGCATCCTTCCATTGATGATTATCTTCGGTGGCGGCACAACTAACCATCACCACCACTACTCGCCTCTGGTTGCTGGGAAGGCGAGCCCACAGTAGCCTGGGGATTACAGCTTCCCACACCTCACCGCCACGTTCCCACGCCCCCTTCATTCTTTTGTTTAGAAGAGCCACTCCCTTTTGTTTGGCAGTTTCCTGCTCCGAGCAGAGGACTGTCTACCCCTCATGGTGGCAGGAGCCAGAGCCGGTCCACCGGACCTCCTGAAGACCACAGAGATCCAGGCGGTACCGGTCCAGTTCCAAACAGAGAAGTGGCAGCCTCTCCTCTGCAGTTCAACATTTATAAATACAGAGACCCACAGACACCCAGACCCATAGAGACACCCATAGAGATCCACAGAGACCCAAAGTTTAGCCCGCTTGGCTACGTAGGGTGCGAAATAAGTTCAACATATATAGTTGCAGTGGCATAGCGCTGACTGCTGGCAGAAAAGGGGATCTGCGGCGTACAGCAGGCCAGGATATACACGAGAGCAGGATCTAGGGAAAGGTCACAGAAGGGGCCTACCAGAAACCCGCTGGTAGGTTCCAGTAAGGGGGCGTGGCCGGGGCTGGGCGAGGCCACGCTGACGCTATAAGGGGGGCCCTGTGGGGGACCTCGGGGCTGTTGCTGGAGTGGGATCCCCGTCGTGCTGCTCAAGTCCATCGTCACCGTTCTTCTCGTCGTCGTCTCCATCTTTACCATCTCGGGGCACCGCCAGTCAGGCAGCCCACCAACTGTTCTCACTAAGTAGCATCGCCGATAATAGACGGACTAAATATGAAGTGTGTTAATCCCGATGGTGCTCACTACACATACGCACGGAGACTTGCAGAGACCCACAGATTGGCACGGTTGGCTACGTATGGTGTGAAAGAAGCTCAACATACATATGTAAAGACCGGGGCAACAGTCCAATTACCTAAAAGAAGCATACGTACAAACGGGCGGTCAGGAAGCCAACCAAGGCCTCCGATTGGTCCAGAGAGGCCTCCAGAGCGATTGGTCGGGAGGCAAGGCTCAAAAGAATAGGAGGAGAGATTTGAACGTAAAAGGCGGGAAGCGAGGGTGGACGGTAGGGGTGACGCTTGACAACCATTGGAGGTGGACGAGGATTGGATGAAAGAAGTGGGGTGAGCGCAGCTTCCAGAAAGAGGTCCTCGGGGTGCATAAAAGGGGACAGCACAAGGGGAGGGCGGCGTTCGGGGAGAGGACGAGCTTCAAGCAACCAGAATGAAGCCTGGGCCTCGTGTTGGTGCTGTGTCCAACTCAAAGGGCTCCGGCTAACAATGTGTGTTGGCGTCATTACAAATACATACACAAAGACCCACAGACACCCAGACTCATAGACACCCATAGAGATCCACAGAGACTCACAGATTAACCCGCTTGGCTACGTAAATGCGAAAGAAGTTCAACATACATCCTCACAGAGACTCACAGAGACCCACAGATTAGTCCGCTTGGCTACGCATGGTGCAACAGAAGTTCAACAGACATGACAAGCATAAGGCTTGACACTGCGGTACGTCACGAGAGTGAGCATTAAGACGCAAACTCAACGGTACAAATTGAGAATGAACAGCCGGCACAAAAAGTAAAACTGCTGTCTGGCACGCTATGAAGAAACGCTGAGTGTGGTACCTGTGGCGAGTGCGTGTGGCGAATGCCTGTGGTGAGTATGGCGAGTGTGGTGAGTGTGGCGAGTGTGGCGAGTGTGGTGAGTATGGTGAGTGTGGTGAGTGTGGCGAGTGTAGTGAGTGTGGCGAGTGTGGTACTGCAGTGAGTGTGGTGAGCGTGGTACCTGCAATGAGTGTGATGAGCGTGGTACCTGCGGTGAGTGTGGTGAGCGTGGTGAGCGTGGTACCTGCGGTGAGCGTGGCGAGTGTGGTGAGTATGGTGCGCGTTGTACCTGCGATGAGTGTGGTGAGTGTGGCGAGTGTAGTGAGTGTGGCGAGTGTGGTACTGCAGTGAGTGTGGTGAGCGTCGTTACTGCGGTGAGGGTGGTGAGTATGGCGAGTGTGGTGAGCGTGGTACCTGTGGCGAGCGCGTGCGGTTTGACGATGCAGCAGGTGACCTCTCCGAGCCGCGCCGTGTTCCCCAACCGACCACCACCACCGCCAGCATCACCGCCGGCTCCAGCCTCGTCAGGGAAGAACCACGCCAGCTCCTACCACAACGAGAGCCGTGAAGGTGGTTGTGTGGTGGTGGTGGTTTAGTGTCGGTTGTGTGGTGATGGTGTGGTCATGGCGGTTGTGTGGTGGTTGTGTGGTGGCAGTGGTTGTGTGGTGAAGGTGGTGGTGGTTGTGTGGTGGCGGTGGTTGAGGTGGTGATGGTTACATGGTGGGGGTGGTTGCATGGGAGTGGTGATGGTGGTAGTTGCGGTGGTGGTTGCATGGTGGGTGGCAGTTGCATGGTGGTGCTGATGGTGGTGGTTGCATGGTGGTTGTTGCATGGAAGTGGTGATGGTGGTAGTTGCATAATGGTGGTTGCATGAAAGTGGTGATGGTGGTGGTTGCGGTGGTGGTTGTGTTGGTGGTTGCGTTGGTGGTTGCATGGTGGTGGTTGCATGATGGTGGCGGTTGCATGGTAGTGGTGACGGTGGTGGTTGTTGTGGTTTGTTGTGGTTGTGGTGGTTGTTGCAGTTGTGGTGGTTGCTGTTGTGGTGGCGGTTGCATGACGGTGATGCGTGTGGTGGTGGTGGTGGTGGTTGCCTCGTGACGGTGATGCTTGTGCTTGTGGCGGTTGCGGAGATTGTGATTGCGGCGGTCGTGGTGGTGGTGGTTGTGTAGAGGAGTAATTGATGACGTCGTGTCACCCTGGGGGAGATAATGGATGAGGTCATGGTTCCCTGGGACATATAAGCAGAGACCCGTGACGTGAGCGAGGTTGTCGTCAGGGGCCGGGAACGAGAGAGCTAAAGAGTGAGGACCCAGGGCAAGGGGAGATCAGCACCAGCCTAGGGGGGCTACTTCACCCGGCCGACCGAGTTGGCTGATCCCTCGGTCGGTGCTGAGGGAAGAGCCCGAATAGCCTGGGTGGGCGCTAGGGACCTCCCAGTACCCTTCCCCCCGGGGAGAATTATACTAGCTATCCGCTGTTGGGCGTAAGCCCCATTAGTTCCTAGGCGTAAGCCCCTAATAAACCTGGCATCCGCCCTTATTGAAGAACTGTGATGGCGATGGTCATCGTGATGGTGGTGATGCTTGTGGTGACGGTGGTTGTTGTGGTTGTTGCGGTTGTGCTGTACCCGCTGCGCTTCCGCAACATCATGGGAAGTGTGCCCCCACATCGCTGCTCACCCCGTAGCGGTTGTGGTGGTTGTGGCGGTTGCTCCGGTTGTGATGGCGAATGTTGTGGTTGTGGCGGTCGTGCTGGTGGTTGTATGATGGTGACTGTGATGGGGACCTTGTTGCCTGTGGTGGTGATTGCGTGGTGGCGCTGATGCTTGTGGTGATGTGGCTTGCACGGTGGCGGTTGTGGTGGTTGTTGTGGTGGTTGTGCCGTGCGCGCTGCGCTTCGGTGACGTCCGGGGGAGCCTACCCCGTGTCGAGGGCCCCTCCGCTGCTGACCCCCTAGCGGTTGCGGTTGATGCTGCGGTTGTTGTGGTTTTTGCGGTTGTGGCGATAGTGGTGGCGATTGTTGTGGCAGTTGTGGTGGTGGCGGTTTGCATGATGGTGATGCGTGCGGTGATGGTTATGTTGTGGCGGTGACGTTTGTGGTTGTTGTGGCTGTTGTGGTTGTGGTGGCGGTGGTGGTAGTGCTGTACGTGCTGGGCTGTGCGGGGCGTCACGTGGCGCGTGCCCCGCCTTGAGGGCCCCGCTGATGTCGTAGCGGTTGTGGTGGTTGTGGTTGTGGTGGTTGTTGTTGCAGCAGTTGCGGTGGTTGTGATGGTTGTTCTGATGGTGATGCTTGTGGTTCTATTCTATGTTGTTTTGGATTCATAAAGGGCCTCTCTCCAAAACGCTTGACAATGTCCATCGGCTACGGTAGAAAATGGCAAACATAAGGCAAGGATGAATGCGTTCGTACGGCCATTAGTGATCGTGTTTGTAAAAGGAATGAGCTGTGGCAACAGGGGAAGGAGGCGATGGTGCAGGATGTTGAAGGAGGAACGGCTGGAGCGTGATAGTGGATGAGGATGATAGAAGGGGGTAGCGTGAAGGTGGATGGTACGGTATGAAGTGAGCGCACGGAATCATCGGGTCAATGGGTTGCTAGGCTAAGCGTAGATGTAAACAGATTGAGGATCCAGGTGCAGTGGTCTGGTGGCCGGACAAATGAGCTCCCAGGAAGGGCATGGGTGAGGCAGGTTTTAGGGAACAATGGGGTAGGGGCAGTGACTGGGGCTGAGGAAGGGCTTTGGCAACGTGGGAGATGGGGTAGTAACTAGGGGTGGAGGGGAGAGCTCAGGGGCGTTAGGTGGTGCAGGTAGGGGTAGCGGAAGAGGAAGGGAAAGGCAGTAGAGAAAAGAGACAGGACCTGAGGGCAGAGCGACAAGAAGAAAGCGAGGGGGAGAGTCGGATGAGAAGGGGGAGTTTGTTCCAGTGTAGGGGCCAAGCAGAGTGAAGAGTGCAAGTGAGATTGGGCGCAGGAGGAGGAGGAGGGATAGCAAGAAGAGAGGCAGCCTGTGACCAGGCGTGATGGGACATCGGAACCTCATGGCGGGACCCCGGGGTCCCAAATAAATGGCAGTCAAAATCGTAATTCACTAATTTATTTTCGGCGACTCCGTCCCACCGCGCACATCGCCGCCGCGACCCACCAGAAGTCAATCGTCTACTCGTTCTTCACCAAGCACCCTTCATTGCCAAAATTGCCGTAGTCGTAAACAAAACTTTGAAACTTTGATTAGCGCATCGTGCGGAGCTCGTCGATAGGAATAGATTGCCGTATCGTTTGCCTTCAACAGACATAAAATGACGTCGCAACGCAGTTTATGCAAGAGCCGGAGGTTTAGGGGACCCTGGGGTCCCGCCATAAGGTTCATGTAAGGAAATGATAGAAGATAGGTAAGGGGGGCGCAGTCCATGCAAAGCTTTGACAATCAAGGTGAGCAATTTAAAGAGACAGCGGTGAAAGATAGGAAGCCTGCGAAGTTGCTGAAGGAGAGGGGAGTAAAGGGAGGTGAAGAGAAGTTAAAGACGGTGGCTGTAGCCAGCAGCGAGTTGCAATAATCAAGATGCGCAAAGACTAGGGAGGGCACAATACGTTTTTCAGCGGCGATGGTGATGTGGGGGCTGATTTTCCTCATATTGAAATGATTGAAGTGGCATGTGTGAGCGAAGTCGGCGATGTGGGAGTGAAGGCAAGGGAGAAATCAAAGGTGATGCCAAGAATTTGAACGGAAGCAATCGAGGGGAGAATGAGCGGGGACAAAGTATGGAGGGGGAGGGGGAAGGAGAGCGCAGTGGTTTGAGAAGGGTTAAGGGAAAGGAAATGTTGTTTCATTCATGCTTGGATGGCTGTTAGGCAGGTTGAGATGTGGTCGGAAAGGTCGGGGGGGGTAAGAGCCTTAAAGGAAAATCAGATTTGCGTGTGGTTGGCGAATAGGTGATACGAGAGATTGTAAGAAGCTAGGATGGGTTCGAGGGGGGGCGTCGACAGGGACAATACCAAGTACAGACCCCTGGGGGATACCGACCGTAACGGGGGAGGAAGAACCACGGTTAAAAGAGACGGTGGATGAACGGGAAGTGAGGTAAGGCCAGAGCCAGCAAAGTGGGGTGCCAGAGATACCGAGGTTCGACAGAGTGGATAAGAGGATGGAGTGATCAAGCGAAATTAGGACGGATGATAGGCCCGAGTGGCGTGAGTTCGCCAAGTGGTTGTGCACGTGGAGGAGAGCGGTTTCGGTGGAATGGAGAGGGCGGAAAGCAGATTGGTGGAGGGGATCAAGAGCGTGAGAAGAGATGTAGGAAGTGAGTCAGGTGGGAACGAGGCGGTCACGGAGATTGGAGAAGCAGGAAAGCAAGAAATGGGGCGATAGTGTGCAGGGATGGAGGGAGCTAGGGATGTTCTTTTAGAAGGAGTCGGACGATGGCATTTTTGAAGATTCCAGACGAGAGGGAACAGTTGAAGAGAGCTCGGAGGTCCGGAAGGAAAGTGGGGATGACAGATAGGAGCAGGGAAGGCGGTAGGGGATCAAGGGAGGAGAAGGTGGTTGTGAGTTTTGGAGATGATGTTTGAAGTAGGGGAGGGAGGAGAGGGGTCGGTAGGAATGGTGCTGACAGGAAGGGACGCAGAAACAAATTTGAGTAATCTTCTACAAGAAATAGTTGGAAATGACTACAGGGGAGGGGGCAGAAGACTAAAAATGAGTTGAGGATGGAGCAGGACGTAGCAGAGTATTTAAGGTAGAAACTAGCAGAGCAGGGTGCACGGAGAGGGAATACATGAGGGGAGAGGAAATAGGAGTGGGAATCAACAGGGGATAGAGTGGGAATCAGAAGGGGATAGGGTGGGAATCAGAAGGGGATAGGGTGGGAATCAGAAGGGGATAGGGTGGGAGTCAGAAGGGGATAGGGTGGGAATCAGAAGGGGATAGAATCTTCTAGCTTCGCTCGGCTTTGCGTACGAGGCGACGCAGAATCTTTAGCCCATGTGTCAGCAAAGGCCTAGGAGGAATAGGATAGTGCAGAATGTAGGATGGATGATGCTTTGTCTGGGTGGAGGTCGGAGACATCTGATAGGGGCAGAAGCTAAGAGGAAACTAGGGAATTAAGTGCAGAGTGATCAGAGGAGCATAGATTTCGGCAGAGGCGTGGAGGGGGATGAAAGGTTGGATGGAATTGTGAGTGTCACAGTCAGTAATAGGTGATCGGACGGAGGATGTGGGTCAACTAGGGCATGGGAAGCTGAGCAAGTGGAAGTGAAGATAAAATCCAGCGTGCTACCGGTGGAGTAAGTCAGAGGAGAGGAGACCAGACGGAGGCTGAAAGAGGCAGTGAGAGACATTCAAGTTGAGGGGGTAGATGGCGAAGTAAAGATGGAGGTTTACGTCTCCCAGAAGAATCGGCGGAGATGAGCTAGCGGAGAGAAGGCAATCCAGTTCCCAGTTCGTCGAAGAACGAGGAGCGCCGGCCAGGGGGCGGTAAAGGATTAGAAGTGAAAATGCAAAGGGGAAGGAGAATGAGGAGAGTTGAAATTCAGAAACAGGTGGAGGTGAAGGGTTCCAGATTAAGGAGAAGAGCAACCCAGCGCCGCCACCAGGCATGCCAGAGGGTCGTGGTGAATGAATGAAGTTGGTGCGAGATGTTCAAAGCGCAGCTGGGGTGGCAGCGTTTCAATGTGGATATCCAGGTTTCTGAAAATGCTAGACCAAAGGCGTGGAAACGTGGCTTGTTACAGACCTGAGCGGGAATTCTAGAGGCCTCGGTGAATGGAGCCAATGGGTGGAGGGAGCGGCGAAGGGGAGTGGGGGGCAGGGTGTTTTTTTTTTAGAATGTAGAAGGATGGCGACGAGGTTAGAAAGAGTCGCACGTCGTGAAGATGGGGGGGGGGGGCATTCAGAGGGTGGCAGATGGCAGGGACAGACGAGAGGAATTATGGGAGAAAGGGGCCAAATGATTTAGGGGTAGCTGGTGGGGATCTGGCTGCGCGAGCCGCGCCGCTCGCCCCCTTCCACCCCGACAGCCCCCTCGGCATGGTCTGTGGTGTTGACCCTTAGGAGGAGGCCATATTTGTTTAACAAGTTGGTCGTGGTGGTGGTTGTTGTGGTTCTGGCTGTTGCGGTGGTGGCGATGGCATGATGGTGATGCGTGTGGTGGTGACGGTGGTTTGCGTGGAGTGATGTTGGCGGTGGTGGCCGTTGCACGATGGCGACGGTAGTCGTGACGGTGATGCTTGTGGTGGTGACGGTGATGCTTGTGGTGGTGATGCTTGTGGTGGTGACGGTGATGCTTGTGGTGGTGACGGTGATGCTTGTGGTGGTGATGCTTGTGGTGGTGATGCTTGTGGTGGTGACGGTGATGCTTGTGGTGGTGATGCTTGTGGTGGTGATGCTTGTGGTGGTGACGGTGATGCTTGTGGTGGTGACGGTGATGCTTGTGGTGGTGACGGTGATGCTTGTGGTGGTGACGGTGATGCTTGTGGTGGTGACGGTGATGCTTGTGGTGGTGATGCTTGTGGTGGTGATGCTTGTGGTGGTGACGGTGATGCTTGTGGTGGTGACGGTGATGCTTGTGGTGGTGACGATGATGCTTGTGGTGGTGACGGTGATGCTTGTGGTGGTGATGCTTGTGGTGGTGATGCTTGTGGTGGTGACGGTGATGCTTGTGGTGGTGATACTTGTGGTGGTGACGGTGATGCTTGTGGTGGTGATGCTTGTGGTGGTGATGCTTGTGGTGGTGACAGTGATGCTTGTAGTGGTGGTGACGGTGATGCTTGTGGTGGTGATGCTTGTGGTGGTGAGGGTGATGCTTGTGGTGGTGACGGTGATGCTTGTGGTGGTGATGCTTGTGGTGGTGACGGTGATGCTTGTGACGGTGATGCTTGTGGTGGTGACGGTGATGCTTGTGGTGGTGACGGTGATGCTTGTGGTGGTGATGCTTGTGGTGGTGACGGTGATGCTTGTGGTGGTGACGGTGATGCTTGTGGTGGTGACGGTGATGCTTGTGGTGGTGATGCTTGTGGTGGTGACGGTGATGCTTGTGGTGGTGATGCTTGTGGTGGTGACGGTGATGCTTGTGGTGGTGACGGTGATGCTTGTGGTGGTGATGCTTGTGGTGGTGACGGTGATGCTTGTGGTGGTGATGCTTGTGGTGGTGACGGTGATGCTTGTGGTGGTGATGCTTGTGGTGGTGACGATGATGCTTGTGGTGGTGACGGTGATGCTTGTGGTGGTGACGGTGATGCTTGTGGTGGTGACGGTGATGCTTGTGGTGGTGACGGTGATGCTTGTGGTGGTGATGCTTGTGGTGGTGACGGTGATGCTTGTGGTGGTGACGATGATGCTTGTGGTGGTGACGGTGATGCTTGTGGTGGTGACGGTGATGCTTGTGGTGGTGACGATGATGCTTGTGGTGGTGACGGTGATGCTTGTGGTGGTGATGCTTGTGGTGGTGACGGTGATGCTTGTGGTGGTGATGCTTGTGGTGGTGACGGTGATGCTTGTGGTGGTGATGCTTGTGGTGGTGACGATGATGCTTGTGGTGGTGACGGTGATGCTTGTGGTGGTGATGCTTGTGGTGGTGACGGTGATGCTTGTGGTGGTGACGATGATGCTTGTGGTGGTGACGATGATGCTTGTGGTGGTGACGGTGGTTGTGTTGGGTCACCACGACCAGAGGGTCGTGGTGAATGAATGAAGTTGGTGCGAGATGTTCAAAGCGCAGCTGGGGTGGCAGCGTTTCAATGTGGATATCCAGGTTTCTGAAAATGCTAGACCAAAGGCGTGGAAACGTGGCTTGTTACAGACCTGAGCGGGAATTCTAGAGGCCTCGGTGAATGGAGCCAATGGGTGGAGGGAGCGGCGAAGGGGAGTGGGGGGCAGGGTGTTTTTTTTTTAGAATGTAGAAGGATGGCGACGAGGTTAGAAAGAGTCGCACGTCGTGAAGATGGGGGGGGGGGGCATTCAGAGGGTGGCAGATGGCAGGGACAGACGAGAGGAATTATGGGAGAAAGGGGCCAAATGATTTAGGGGTAGCTGGTGGGGATCTGGCTGCGCGAGCCGCGCCGCTCGCCCCCTTCCACCCCGACAGCCCCCTCGGCATGGTCTGTGGTGTTGACCCTTAGGAGGAGGCCATATTTGTTTAACAAGTTGGTCGTGGTGGTGGTTGTTGTGGTTCTGGCTGTTGCGGTGGTGGCGATGGCATGATGGTGATGCGTGTGGTGGTGACGGTGGTTTGCGTGGAGTGATGTTGGCGGTGGTGGCCGTTGCACGATGGCGACGGTAGTCGTGACGGTGATGCTTGTGGTGGTGACGGTGATGCTTGTGGTGGTGATGCTTGTGGTGGTGACGGTGATGCTTGTGGTGGTGATGCTTGTGGTGGTGACGGTGATGCTTGTGGTGGTGATGCTTGTGGTGGTGACGGTGATGCTGGTGGTGGTGACGGTGGTTGTGTTGGAGGTTGCGCTGTACCCGCTGCGCTGTGGTGACGTCGCGTGGCGCGTGCCCCACATTGAGGGCCCCGCTGACGCCGTAGCGGGCCCTTAGGCTGGCCGGGCTGGTGGCCCTCGCCTGCTGGGGGTCGCTGGGCCCCAGGGCGGAGGCCACGACCCCCACGGCCCCCTCCCCCTGCAGCTCCAAGGCCACGGCGGGGCCGGAGATCAGCTGGACCAGGAGCTCGCTGGGATGGGCGGGGGGATGCGTATAGATAGATATAAATCGATAGACACACACAGAGATAGAGATACACACATACCGTGCTATGAACCCGGTGGCCAGAGTTCGATTCCCGCTCAGGGCCAACACCAGTGACGATTATTTGAACCAAGCCTGGGCTTCCCCTAGGTCGACTCAGCCTTAAAAGAGTAACCTGCTGGTGGACTGGAGTAACAACATGGCAGAACTGGGGATACAAAGGCGGCTGGGCGTGGTGCTGGCCACCAATTCCGCTGGTGTACCGTGCTGGCCTTCATAGGCGCTGCTACTCGCTAAAAGCATTTGCCCCTACAGTATGTTAAGGCTACACAGGGGACCTTTGTCTTTGTCTGCGAACCACACGTGCCCCACACGTGCATCCCACATCTGCGGCACACACGCGTGCGCGTGGGTGGGTGTGTGTGTATGTGTGTGTATGTGTGTGTATGTGTGTGTATGCGTGCGTGTGCGTGGGTGTGTGTGCGTGCGTGTGCGTGTGCGTGCGTGCGGTTCACCGCAGGCACGCGCACCCTCATCGCACAAATGCCATCTGCCAGTCATCAATACTAATTGGCTCATAATGGCCGGGATTTGGGACTTCCCATGGGGGCCATACCACGGGGACATAGCCAAGGATTCTAGGACTCAAGGGAGCTGGAATCCCAGCGGAGCTGGGACCCAGTGGAGCTGGAACCCAGGGGAGCTGGGACCCAGGGGAGCTGGAATCCCAGCGGAGCTGGAACCCAGGGGAGCTGGAACCCAGGGGAGCTGGAACCCAGGAGAGCTGGAACCCAGGGGAGCTGGAACCCAGTGGAGCTGGAACCCAGGGGAGCTGGAACCCAGTGGAGCTGGGACCCAGTGGAGCTGGAACCCAGTGGAGCTGGGACCCAGTGGAGCTGGGACCCAGTGGAGCTGGAACCCAGTGGAGCTGGAATCCCAGGAGAGCTGGAACCCAGTGGAGCTGGAACCCAGGGGAGCTGGAACCCAGGGGAGCTGGGACCCAGTGGAGCTGGAATCCCAGGGGAGCTGGAACCCAGTGGAGCTGGGACCCAGTGGAGCTGGAACCCAGTGGAGCTGGGACCCAGGGGAGCTGGAACCCAGTGGAGCTGGGACCCAGTGGAGCTGGAACCCAGTGGAGCTGGAACCCAGTGGAGCTGGAACCCAGGAGAGCTGGAACCCAGGGGAGCTGGAACCCAGGGGAGCTGGAATCCCAGGGGAGCTGGGACCCAGTGGAGCTGGAATCCCAGGGGAGCTGGGACCCAGTGGAGCTGGGACCCAGTGGAGCTGGGACCCAGTGGAGCTGGGACCCAGTGGAGCTGGGACCCAGGGGAGCTGGGACCCAGTGGAGCTGGGACCCAGTGGAGCTGGAACCCAGTGGAGCTGGAACCCAGGGGAGCTGGAACCCAGTGGAGCTGGAACCCAGGGGAGCTGGGACCCAGTGGAGCTGGAACCCAGTGGAGCTGGAACCCAGGGGAGCTGGGACCCAGTGGAGCTGGGACCCAGTGGAGCTGGGACCCAGTGGAGCTGGGACCCAGGGGAGCTGGGACCCAGTGGAGCTGGAATCCCAGGGGAGCTGGAACCCAGTGGAGCTGGGACCCAGTGGAGCTGGAACCCAGTGGAGCTGGAACCCAGTGGAGCTGGGACCCAGTGGAGCTGGAACCCAGTGGAGCTGGAACCCAGTGGAGCTGGAACCCAGTGGAGCTGGAACCCAGTGGAGCTGGGACCCAGGGGAGCAGGGATCCAGGGGAGCAGGGATCCAGGGGAGCTGGAACCCAGTGGAGCTGGAACCCAGTGGAGCTGGAACCCAGTGGAGCTGGGACCCAGGGGAGCTGGAACCCAGTGGAGCTGGAACCCAGGGGAGCTGGAACCCAGTGGAGCTGGGACCCAGTGGAGCTGGAACCCAGTGGAGCTGGAACCCAGGAGAGCTGGAACCCAGTGGAGCTGGAACCCAGGGGAGCAGGGATCCAGGGGAGCTGGAACCCAGGAGAGCTGGAACCCAGTGGAGCAGGGATCCAGGGGAGCTGGAACCCAGTGGAGCTGGAACCCAGTGGAGCTGGGACCCAGTGGAGCTGGAACCCAGTGGAGCTGGAACCCAGTGGAGCTGGAACCCAGGGGAGCAGGGATCCAGGGGAGCTGGAACCCAGGAGAGCTGGAACCCAGTGGAGCAGGGATCCAGGGGAGCTGGAACCCAGTGGAGCTGGGACCCAGGGGAGCTGGAATCCCAGCGGAGCTGGGACCCAGTGGAGCTGGGACCCAGTGGAGCTGGAACCCAGTGGAGCTGGAACCCAGGGGAGCTGGAACCCAGTGGAGCTGGGACCCAGTGGAGCTGGGACCCAGGGGAGCTGGGACCCAGTGGAGCTGGGACCCAGGGGAGCTGGGACCCAGTGGAGCTGGAATCCCAGGGGAGCTGGAACCCAGTGGAGCTGGAACCCAGGGGAGCTGGAACCCAGTGGAGCTGGAACCCAGTGGAGCTGGAACCCAGGGGAGCTGGGACCCAGGGGAGCTGGAACCCAGTGGAGCTGGAACCAAGTGGAGCTGGGACCCAGTGGAGCTGGGACCCAGTGGAGCTGGGACCCAGGGGAGCTGGGACCCAGGGGAGCTGGGACCCAGTGGAGCTGGAACCCAGTGGAGCTGGAACCCAGGGGAGCTGGGACCCAGGGGAGCTGGGACCCAGGGAGGGGGTCTCACTCCAGAGTGGGTGCCGCCCCCTGCTCCTGCTCTTCCTGCTGCTCCTCCTGTTGCTGCTGCTGCTGCTGCTCCACAGAGATGAAGTCAGCAGCTCGCTCCCTGCAGCAGGGACACGGGGGGTGGGGGAGGGGGTGGTTATAGCGGTGGTGATGATAGCGGGGAAGACGATGGTACGGGTGACGATTATGGGGGTGATGATGGTGGGGGTGATGATGGTGGGGGTGGTGATGATTGGTGTGGTGATCGTGGGGGTGGTGATGGTGGGGGTGGTGATGATGGTGGGAGTGGTGATGATGGGGGTGATGATGGGGATGGTGTGGTGATGATGGTGGGGTGATGATGGTGGGGGTCGTGATGGTGGGGGTGGTGATAATGGTGGGAAGATGATGGTGGGAGTGATGATGGTGGGAGTGATGATGGTGGGGTGATGATGGTGGGGTGATGATGGTGGGGGAGATGATGGTGGGGTGATGATGGTGGATTGATGATGGTGGGTTGATGATGGTGGGAGTGATGATGGGGATGGTGGGGGTGATGATGGTGGGGTGATGATGGTGGGGGAGATGATGGTGGGGTGATGATGGTGGGGGAGATGATGGTGGGGTGATGATGGTGGGAGTGATGATGGTGGGGGTGATGATGGTGGGGTGATGATGGTGGGGGGGATGATGGTGGGGGTGATGATGGTGGGAGGGATGATGGTGGGGGTGATGATGGTGGGAGGGATGATGGTGGGTTGATGATGGTGGAGGTGATGATGGTGGGGGGATGGTGGTGGGGGTGGTGGGATGATGGCGGGGGTGATGATGATGATGATGTTGGCGAGTCTTCAATTGGCAATAAGTAACGGCAAAGCAGTTTTAAGTGACTCACAGGATCGTGCGAAGTTGCGTATACAGTACACGACTTCCCTTGAGTGAGCGCGATGCCAATCACACAGCGCGGTTCGGAGCGCCATCGCCGCACGTGCGTCGAGTAAAAAGCAAGGGACAAGTCCTTACTGACTAATAACAACTCCTCCATCATTTTTCATGGCTGGAGGAGTTGCCCCCCTTACCTGAATATCCTGGCTCTGCCATTAGTGGTAACAGATGTGGTAGTAAAGTGTGCGGTGAGGTGTGCGGGGGTGAGGTGTGTGGTGATGCGGTGGTAGTGATGCAGTGGTGGTGAGGTGTGTGGTGGTGGTGGTGAGGTGTGTGGTGATGATCGGTGTGGTGAGGCGTGCGGTGGTGGTGGTGGTGGTGGCAAAACAACCCACTACCTCTTCGGTGGTGCCTGACGGTAATGCTGTAGTGAGCAATGTTCAATTGACCATTTCCCTCATGGCGGCCAAAGGGGGCCCTGGGTGGGTGCGAGGGGCTGGTAACCTCTCCACCTTCAACCCAAGTACCACTAAACTACGTGGACAAAAATCTAACCAAGCTTGTGCCGGACACCCCGGGGAGACAGGCGTCTATGACGTCTCCTGCCCAAACCACATTTGTCGGAGCCAGCAGGCCGAAACCGCACCATCGGGATTCTTCCAAAAACAGCAAAAAACCACTGCTAGTCACCACGTGGAATGTTGGAATGCTCACTGCGGAGGAGAGGCTGCCACTCCTCTGTCAGGAGCTGGACCGGTACCGCCTGAATCTCTGCAGTTTTCAAGAGGTCCGGTGGACTGGCTCTAGCTCCAGTCACCATGAGGGGTGGACACTCGGGGCAGGAGACTGCCAATTAACAGGCAGTGGCTCTTCTTCTGAACGAAATAATGATGGGGGCGTGGGAGCGTGGCAGTGAGATGTGGGAAGCTGTAAGCCCCAGGCTGCTGTGGGCTCACCTTCCCATCAACCAGCGGCGAGGAGTGGTCGTGGTTACTTATGTCCCCAACGAAGATGAACATCAGTGGAGGGATTCAGGCAAGGCTGATGATTCAGATGCCTTCTACGACCTCCTCGGGATAGTCATCTTGTTGGGTGACTTTAATGCCCGAGTGGGTCATGATGCTGGCACCTGGGCTGGAATGATTGGAAGGCATGGGCCAGATTAGCTCAATAACAACGGTAGGAGGCTGCTAGACTTCTGTGCAGTCCATGGGCTTTTAATTTCCAACACGCTGTTCCGGCATCGGTCCATCCACACAACGGGCCCATGTCCTTGACACGAGGACCGACCGTGAAGTTGATCTGCTCACTGACCATCGGCTTGTCAAATGTAAGATGCGCTCGCCATTCTTTCACGCTGGTGGTGCGTGTATATCTAGGACCCCATTCAAACCCCCAGTGGCCTGGTCACAGCTAGCTGATAAAAGCTCATCAATGCTTGCAGAGGTTGGCATCGTACCCCACCTCCTCCTGAAGCTGATGGGAAATGGATCAGCTTTAGAGCTGCGGTTCATGCAGCTGCAATGGCTGCTTTGGATACAGGGTCCAAACCTCCCCAGAGACTCTGGCTGACAGCCCGCTGCAAGGATGGGTGGTGGTCATAGGTTGCTGAGAAGATGGAGTCTGCCTCAGCAGCCTGCGATCACAAGTCACCCTTAAACTCTATCAAAAAATAACTTGCAGCGTCACACCTATCACCATCATTAGGGGGAAAAAAAATGATCCGATCTATGACTCCCAGGAACAGGTTTGCAGATTTGCCAAGCATTTGTGAGGTTTTGGGGAGAGGGGAAATCCCTCAGCCTGGAAAATATCATTGGGAAAAGTGAGGATGACCCTGCTGAGGCTGCGGTGCCTCAAATATTGTAAGAAGTAGTCACCCCCTATGAGTGGCTGGCTGAAGTGCCATCTGTTGAGGAAGTATGGAAGGAGTTTGAGTCTGAGACCAGGAAAAGCACCGGGCAGAGATGATTTCCCAAGTGAAATGCCAAGGGAGAGTGGTTTTTGTGTGCAGACTGCCCTATATGACATCATAACAACAATCTGGACCACTGCAAGGGTTCCGCAGGATTGGAATTATGCCCTGGTTGTCCCCTTCTTTAAGAAGGGGGACTGCACAGACTTAACAACTACAGGGGCATCTCCCTCCTCAGTGTGCCAGGAAAGGTCCTTGCAAGGATTATTCAACATCGCCTATCCAGGCAGGCTGAGGAGAGGCTTGCGGAGCCCCAATGTGGTTTCAATAAAGGGTGGTCTTGCCATATTTTCTGTCCGTCTGCTACAGCGGAGGTGCAGGGAATTCCAACAGGACCTACATCTATGCTTTATTGACCTGGGTAAGGCCAATGATACCATGAATAGGCCTGGGCTCTGGTTTGTCCTTCATGCTTTCGGAGTCCCTGACCCTCTGCTCACAATCATTAAGGACCTTCACGATGGTGGGTAGGCCTGGGTAAAAACTAAGTGGCCGGGAGTCGGTGCCATTCCTGTTCACCTTGGGGTGCAACAGGGATGTCCTCTGGCTCCCATATTATTTAACATATATTTTGATTATGTAGTTCGTGAAGCCATGTATGGCTGTACCGGAGGAATCTCCATCTGGTACAGATACAATCGGGGGCTGATCGATGCCCGGGTGTGGTCAAGGGATGGCTCCCTGTTGGTCAACTATGTTATGTATGCTGATGATCTGGTGATTGTTACTCACTCAGAAGAGTTGGAGGCACTGCTGCTGAATCTGGAGTGTGCCACTAAGAGGTGGGGCCTTACCTCAGCCCCATCAAAACTAAGCACCTGCTTGGGTATTTTGTGCCATCAAACATTCCACTCCCCAACTCCCCATTGGTTATGGGCAGTTGCGCTGAGAGTGGAGCATTTTCTATACCTGGGCCATGCACTCATGACTAGCTCCGATTTGACACCAGAGGCCTCACTCCAAATCAGTTTAGCGGCATTATCTTTTCATCGGCTGCATAACGCTGCTGTGTGGAAGCTACCTGGTCTGTCGCTCCACAGGAAGCTTTGGGTCTTCTTGGCCACGGTCATGCCCTCCCTTCTCCATGCTTGTGAAACGTGGACCCCCCAAATGGGACATCTTCGCCAGTTATAAACAATGGGTTTAACCAGGCTAGATTGGGTGAGGAGCTCAGAAATCCTTGAAAGATCTGGACAAAGTCCCATCGGTGAGCTCCTTCAGCAGGTAAAGCTGCATTGGCTGGGACATGTAGCCCGCATGTCCAGCCACCGCGTGCCTAAACAGCTTTTATTCAGCTAGATAGAGGGGGCTAAATGGGCGCGGAACAGGCTAGAGAAGAGATGGAGTGATGTGGGAGAAGAGAATGTGGAGCTGAGTGGACTTGCCGATGACTGGTACCAGCGGTGCCAAGATCGGCCTCTGTGGAGGAGGCTCGTGAAGGATGCTGCTACTGGGCAGTTAGAGGCAGTCACCCTCCAGCAACAACAGAGGGCAGAGGAGCGACACTTACAACAACAAACGGAGCGTCGGGAAGCTAAAACACAGCATGTTGGTAGAGTGGGGAGCACAGGTGGTGCATCAGTCATCTCAGTCAGTGAACCCATGGCATCTGGGTCTGTCCTATGGCACCTGGGTCTGTCCCATGGCACCTGGGTCTGTCCCATGGCACCTGGGTCTGTCCCATGGCACCTGGGTCTGTCCCATGGCACCTGGGTCTGTCCCATGGCACCTGGGTCTATCCCATAGCACCTGGGTCTGTCCCATGGCATCTGGGTCTGTCCCATAACCTCCTGCCAGCGATCGTTCAACACTTCACGTGGCCTTATCGTGCGGTGGTAAGGTGTGTGGTGGTGAGGTGTGGTGGTGAGGGGTGTGGCGGCTAGCTGTGTCGTGGTGAAGAGTGTGACTGTGGTAATGCAGTGATGAGGGTGTGGTGGTGGTGAGACTTGCTCCTCACCGGGTGAGCTGCACCATCCTCACCCGCGTCACCTGCAGCCCCCGCTGACTCAGCTCCTCAACCACCTCGCCCAGCCACCTCACCGCATGCGGTTTCACCAGCAGCAGCGACCTACAGCCACACATAACCATACACAAGCACACAGCTACACACAACCACACAGCTACACACAACCATACAGCTACACACAGCTACACACAACCACACAGCTACACACAGCTACACACAACCACACAGCTACACACAGCTACACACAACCACACAGCTACACACAACCATACAGATACACACAGCTACACACAACCATACAGCTACACACAGCTACACACAACCACACAGCTACACAAACACGCACAGCTACACACAGCTACACACAACGATACAGTTACACACAACCACAACTACATACAGCTACTCAGCTACACAAACACACACAGCTACACACAACCACACAGCTACACAGACACACAGCTACACACAACCACACAGCTACACACAACCACACAGCTACACAGGCACACAGCTACACACAACCACGCAGCTACACACAACCACACAGCTACACACAACGATACAGCTACACACAAATACACAAGGCTACACACAACCACACAGCTACACAGCTACATACAACCACAGCTACACACAACCACAGCTACACAATCACACACAACCACACAGCTACACACAACCATACAGCTACACACAGCTACACACAACGATACACCTACACACAACCACACAGCAACACAAACACACACAGCTACACAAACACACAGCTACACACAACCACACAGTTACACACAACCACACACAGCTACACACAACCACACCTACACACAACCACACAGCTACACAAACACACACAGCTACACAAACACACACAGCTACACACAACCATAGAGTTACACACAACCACACACAGCTACACACAACCACACAGCTACACAAACACACACAGCTACACAAACACACACAGCTACACAAACACACACAGCTATTCAAACACACACTACTACACAAACACACACAGCTACACACAACCACACAGCTACACACAACCACACTGCTACACAAACACACACAGGGACACACAAACACACACAGATACCCACAACCACACAGCTACACACAACCACACAGCTACACACAACCACACAGCTACACACAACCACACAAAGCTACACACAACCACACCTACACAACCACAACTACATGCAGCTACTCAGCTACACAAACACACACAGCTACACACAGCCACACAACCACACACAACCATATGGATACACAACCACAGCTACACACAACAACACAGCTACAGAGCTACACAACCACACAGCTACACAACCACACAACTACACAAGCACACAGCTACACACAACCACACAGCTACACAGCTACACACAAGCACACAGCTACACAACCACACAGCTACACAAGCACACAGCTAAACACAGTCACACAGCTAAACACAGTCACACACAACCACAGCGAGTGGTAGTGAGTTAGTGGTAGTGAGTGGTAGTGAGTGAGTGAGTGGGGGTGAGTGGTAGTGAGTGGTAGTGAGTGAGTGGTAGTGAGTGTTAGTGAGTGTTAGTGAGTGGTAGTGAGTGAGTGATAGTGAGTGGTAGTAAGTGGTAGTGAGTGTTAGTGAATGAGTGTGGGTGTTAGTGAGTGAGTGGTAGTGAGTGATAGTGAGTGAGTGGTAGTGCGTGTTACTGAGTGGTAATGAGTGGTAGTGAGTGAGTGGTAGTGAGTGTTAGTGAGTGAGTGGTAGTGAGTGATAGTGAGTGAGTGGTAGTGAGTGGTAGTGAGTGAGTGGCGGTGAGTGGTAGTGAGTGAGTGTTAGTGAGTGGTAGTGAGTGAGTGATAGTGAGTGTTAGTGAGTGGTAGTCAGTGAGTGTTAGTGAGTGTTAGTGAGTGATAGTGAGGGTTAGTGAGTGTTAGTGAGTGGTAGTGAGTTAGTGAGTGTTAGTGAGTGTTAGTGAGTGGTAGTGAGTGAGTGATAGTGAGTGGTAGTAAGTGGTAGTGAGTGTTAGTGAATGAGTGTAGGTGTTAGTGAGTGAGTGGTAGTGAGTGATAGTGAGTGAGTGGTAGTGCGTGTTACTGAGTGGTAATGAGTGGTAGTGAGTGAGTGGTAGTGAGTGTTAGTGAGTGAGTGGCAGTGAGTGATAGTGAGTGAGTGGTAGTGAGTGGTAGTGAGTGAGTGGCGGTGAGTGGTAGTGAGTGAGTGTTAGTGAGTGGTAGTGAGTGGTAGTGAGTGAGTGATAGTGAGTGTTAGTGAGTGGTAGTGAGTGTTAGTGAGTGATAGTGTTAGTGAGTGAGTGTTAGTGAGTGTTAGTGAGTACCGCTGGCGAGTGAGTGACAGGCGGCTCTGCGTGTGAGCGTCTCCGTAGGCCGTGAGGCTGAGTTCACGCCCCAGCACCAGCAGGCGAGCCCCCAGCGCCACCTGGCTGGGCGCCAGTCCCTGGCACGGGGAGCGGCGCAGGAAGAGCCTCTGGGTACGGAGCTCCAGCTGGGGGCACACGCAGAGAGAGACACAAACACCACCACTACTAACACCACTAACACTAATAACACTACTAACACTAACACCACCACTACTAACACTAATAACACTACTAACACCACCACTACTAACACTAATAACACTACTAACACTAACACTACTAACACTAACACTACTAACACTAACACTACTAACACTAACACTCCTAACACTATTAACACTACTAACACTAACACTACTAACACTAACACTACTAACACCACCACTACTAACACTAACACTACTAACACTAACACTACTAACACTAACACTACTAACACTAACACTACTAACACTAACACTACTAACACTAACACTACTAACACAACCACTACTAACACCACCACTACTAACACTACTAACACTAACACTACTAACACTAACACTACTAACACTACTAACACCACCACTACTAACACCACCACTACTAACACCACCACTACTAACACTACTAACACTAACACTACTAACACTAACACGACTAACACCACCACTACTAACACTAACACTACTAACACCACCACTACTAACACCACTAACACTAACACTACTAACACCACCACTACTAACACTAACACTACTAACACCACCACTACTAACACTAACACTACTAACACCACCACTACTAACACTACTAACACAACCACTACTAACACTAATAACACTAACACAACCACTACTAACACTACTAACACTAATAACACCACCACTACTAACACCACCACTACTAACACTACTAACACTAACACTACTAACACCACCACTACTAACACCACCACTACTAACACTACTAACACTAACACCACCACTACTAACACCACCACTACTAACACTAATAACACTAACACTACTAACACCACCACTACTAACACCACCACTACTAACACTACTAACACTAACACTACTAACACTAACACCACCACTACTAACACCACCACTACTAACACTACTAACACCACCACTACTAACACTAACACTACTAACACTAACACTACTAACACTAACACTACTAACACAACCACTACTAACACTAATAACACTAACACAACCACTACTAACACTACTAACACTAATAACACCACCACTACTAACACCACCACTACTAACACTACTAACACTAACACTACTAACACCACCACTACTAACACCACCACTACTAACACTACTAACACTAACACCACCACTACTAACACCACCACTACTAACACTAATAACACTAACACTACTAACACCACCACTACTAACACCACCACTACTAACACTACTAACACTAACACCACCACTACTAACACTACTAACACCACCACTACTAACACTAACACTACTAACACCACCACTACTAACACTAACACTACTAACACCACCACTACTAACACTACTAACACAACCACTACTAACACTACTAACACTAATAACACTACTAACACAACCACTACTAACACTACTAACATTAACACTACTAACATTAACACTACTAACACTAACACTACTAACACTAACACTACTAACACTAACACTACTAACACTAACACTACTAACACTAATAACACTACTAACACTACTAACACCACCACTACTAACACTAACACTACTAACACTAACACTACTAACACCACCACTACTAACACCACCACTACTAACACTACTAACACTAACACTACTAACACTAACACTACTAACACTAACACTACTAACACTAACACTACTAACACTAACACTACTAACACTAACACTACTAACACTACTAACACCACCACTACTAACACCACCACTACTAACACTACTAACACTAACACTACTAACACTAACACTACTAACACTAACACTACTAACACTAACACTACTAACACTAACACTACTAACACTACTAACACCACCACTAATAACACCACCACTACTAACACTACTAACACTAACACTACTAACACTAACACTACTAACACTAACACTACTAACACTACTAACACCACCACTACTAACACTAACACTACTAACACTAACACTACTAACACTAACACTACTAACACTAACACTACTAACACTAACACTACTAACAACACCACTACTAACACCCCTGCTACTAACACCCCCGCTACTAACACCCCCGCTACTAACACCCCCGCTACTAACACTAACACTGCTACTAACACTGCTACTAACACTGCTACTAACACTCCCGCTACTAACACCCCCGCTACTAACACCCCCGCTACTAACACCCCCGCTACTAACACCCCCGCTACTAACACCCCCGCTACTAACACCCCCGCTACTAACACCCCCGCTACTAACACCCCCGCTACTAACACCCCCACTACTAACACCCCCACTACTAACACCCCCACTACTAACACTGATAATAACACCCCCACAACTAACACTGACACTGCTACTAACACTGCTACTAACACACCCGCTACTAACACCCCCACTAATAACACCTCCGCTACTAACACCCCCACTACTAACACCCCCACTACTAACACCCCCGCTACTAACACCCCCACTACTAACACCCCCACTACTAACACCCCCGCTACTAACACCCCCACTACTAACACTGACACTGCTACTAACACCCCCACTACTAACACTGACACTGCTACTAACACCCCTGCTACTAACACTAACACTGCTACTAACACCCCCGCTACTAACACCCCCACTACTAACACCCCCACTACTAACACCCCCACTACTAACACCCCCGCTACTAACACCCCCACTACTAACACTGACACTGCTACTAACACCCCCACTACTAACACTGACACTGCTACTAACACCCCCACTACTAACACTGACACTGCTACTAACACCCCTGCTACTAACACTAACACTGCTACTAACACCCCCGCTACTAACACTAACACTGCTACTAACACCCCCGCTACTAACACCCCCACTACTAACACTAACACTGCTACTAACACCCCTGCTACTAACACTAACACTGCTACTAACACCCCCGCTACTAACACCCCCACTACTAACACTGACACTGCTACTAACACCCCTGCTACTAACACTAACACTGCTACTAACACCCCTGCTACTAACACTAACACTGCTACTAACACCCCCGCTACTAACACTAACACTGCTACTAACACCCCCGCTACTAACACCCCCACTACTAACACTAACACTGCTACTAACACCCCTGCTACTAACACTAACACTGCTACTAACACCCCCGCTACTAACACCCCCACTACTAAAACTGACACTGCTACTAACACCCCCGCTACTAACACTAACACTGCTACTAACACCCCCGCTACTAACACCCCCACTACTAACACTAACACTGCTACTAACACCCCTGCTACTAACACTAACACCCCCACTACTAACACCCCCGCTACTAACACTAACACTGCTACTAACACCCCCGCTACTAACACCCCCACTACTAACAGGGGTGAGGGGTCTAGGGGTGAGGGGTGAGGGGTCTAGGAGTGACGGTTGAGGGGTCTAGGGGTGAGGAATGAGGGGTCTAGGGGTGAGGAATGAGGGGTGAGGGGTCTAGGGGTGAAAGGGTCTAGGGGTGAGGGGTCTAGGGGTGAGGGGTGAGGGGTCTAGGGGTGAGGGGTGAGGGGTCTAGGGGTGAGGGGTCTAGGGGTGAGGGGTGAGGGGTGAGGGGTGAGGGGTCTAGGGGTGAGGGGTGAGGGGTCTAGGGGTGAGGGGTCTAGGGGTGAGGGGTGAGGGGTGAGGGGTGAGGGGTGAGGGGTCTAGGGGTGAGGGGTGAGGGGTGAGGGGTCTAGGGGTGAGGGGTGAGGGGTGAGGGGTGAGGGGTCTAGGGGTGAGGGGTGAGGGGTCTAGGGGTGAGGGGTCTAGGGGTGAGGGGTCTAGGGGTGAGGGGTCTAGGGGTGAGGGGTCTAGGGGTGAGGGGTCTAGGGGTGAGGGGTGAGGGGTCTAGGGGTGAGGGGTCTAGGGTGAGGGGTCTAGGGTGAGGGGTGAGGGGTGAGGGGTGAGGGGTCTAGGGGTGAGGGGTCTAGGGTGAGGGGTGAGGGGTCTAGGGTGAGGGGTCTAGGGGTGAGGGGTGAGGGGTGAGAGGTGAGGGGTCTAGGGGTGAGGAGTCTAGGGTGAGGGGTGAGGGGTCTAGGGTGAGGGGTGAGGGGTGAGGGGTCTAGGGTGAGGGGTGAGGGGTCTAGGGGTAAGGGGTGAGGGGTGAGAGGTGAGGGGTCTAGGGGTGAGGAGTCTAGGGTGAGGGGTGAGGGGTCTAGGGTGAGGGGTGAGGGGTGAGGGGTCTAGGGTGAGGGGTGAGGGGTGAGGGGTCTAGGGGTAAGGGGTGAGGGGTGAGAGGTGAGGGGTCTAGGGGTGAGGGGTCTAGGGTGAGGGGTGAGGGGTGAGGGGTCTAGGGGTAAGGGGTGAGGGGTGAGAGGTGAGGGGTCTAGGGGTGAGGAGTCTAGGGTGAGGGGTGAGGGGTCTAGGGTGAGGGGTGAGGGGTGAGGGGTCTAGGGTGAGGGGTGAGGGGTGAGGGGTCTAGGGGTAAGGGGTGAGGGGTGAGAGGTGAGGGGTCTAGGGGTGAGGGGTCTAGGGTGAGGGGTGAGGGGTGAGGGGTCTAGGGGTGAGGGGTCTAGGGGTGAGGGGTCATAGGGTGAGGGGTGAGGGGTCTAGGGGTGAGGGGTCTAGGGGTGAGGGGTCTAGGGGTGAGGGGTCTAGGGTGAGGGGTGAGGGGTCTAGGGTGAGGGGTGAGGGGTGAGGGGTCTAGGGGTGAGGGGTGAGGGGTGAGGGGTCTAGGGGTGAGGGGTAAGGGGTGAGGGGTGAGGGGTGAGGGGTCCGCACCATCTCCACACTGCGGTCGTGGGGGAAGTAGCGAAAGGAGAATTTCCGAGTGATGCCTGCCAGGGGGTCCAGCCACTCGGCCATGAAACACCACCGCTCATCGCTAGGCAGCTGCTGCTGCTGCTGCCTCGTACCCTAGAGACACAGGTGGACAGAGACACGGAGACACGGGAACACGGGGTCAGAGACACGTGATCAGAGACACGGGGTCAGAGACACGGGGACACGGGGTCAGAGACACGGGGACACGGGGAGACAGGGGTAGAGACAGAGACAGCGACCGCCTCGCTATCAAAGCCGACTACACACACAGCACTACACTCACTACACACACACTACACACACAGCACTACACTCACTACACACACACTACACACACACTACACACACAGCACACACTACACACACTACACACACAGTACACACTACACACACAGTACACACTACACACACAGCACACACTACACACAGCACACACTACACACACTACACACACACTACACACACAGCACACACTACACACACAGTACACACTACACACACAGTACACACTGCACACAGCACACACTACACACACAGTACACACTACACACACAGTACACACTACACACACTACACACACAGTACACACACAGCACACACACTACACACACAGTACACACTACACACACAGCACACACTACACACACAGCACACACACTACACACACAGTACACACTACACACACAGCACACACACTACACACACAGCACTCACTACACACACTACACACACTACACACACAGCACACACTACACACACAGTACACACTACACACACAGCACACACACTACACACACAGCACACACTACACTCACTACACACACACTACACACACTACACACACTACACACACAGCACACACTACACACAGCACTCACTACACACACAGCACACACTACACACACAGTACACACTACACACACAGTAAACACTACACACACAGCACACACTACACACACAGTACACACAGCACACACAGTACACACACACTACACACACACTACACACACTACACACACAGTACTCACTACACACACTATACACACACAGCACACACTACACACACAGCACACACTACACACACTACACACACAGTACTCACTACACACACTACACACACTACACACACACTACACACACTACACACACACTACACACACACTACACACACTACACACACAGCACACACTACAGACACAGCACTCACTACACACACAGTAAACACTACACACACAGCACACACTACACACACAGTACACACACACTACACACACTACACACACAGTACTCACTACACACACTACACACACAGTACACACTACACACACAGCACACACTACACACACAGTACACACTACACACACAGCACTCACTACACACACAGTACACACTACACACACTACACACACTACACACACAGGACACACTACACACACAGTACACACTGCACACAGCACACACTACACACACTACACACACAGTACACACTACACACACAGTAAACACTACACACACAGCACACACTACACACACACTACACACACACTACACACACTACACACACAGCACACACTACACACACTACACACACACTACACACACTACACACACAGTACTCACTACACACACTACACACACAGCACACACTACAGACACAGCACTCACTACACACACAGTAAACACTACACACACAGCACACACTACACACACAGTACACACACACTACACACACTACACACACAGTACTCACTACACACACTACACACACAGTACACACTACACACACAGCACACACTACACACACAGTACACACTACACACACAGCACTCACTACACACACAGTACACACTACACACACAGGACACACTACACACACAGTACACACTGCACACAGCACACACTACACACACTACACACACAGTACACACTGCACACAGCACACACTACACACACTACACACACACTACACACACAGCACACACTACACACACAGTACACACACTACACACACAGTACACACTACACACTACACACACAGTACACACTACACACTACACACACTACACACACAGTACACACTACACACACAGTACACACTGCACACACAGCACACACTACAAACACAGTACACACTACACACACAGTACACACTACACACACTACACACACTACACACACACTACACACACAGCACACACTACACACAGAGTACACACTACACACACAGTACACACTACACACACAGTACACACTACACACACTACACACACAGCACACACTACACCCACTACACACACAGCACACACTACACACACACTACACACACAGTACACACTACACACACTACACACACAGTACACACTACACACACAGTACACACTACACAAGGCACACACTACACACACACTACACACACACTACACACACTACACACATAGCACACACACCAAACAAAACACAGCACACACAACACACACAGCACACACACAGCACACACTACACACACAGCACACACAACACACACACCAAACACAACACACACAGCACACACACAACACACACAGCACCCACAACACACACAGCACACACAACACACACACAGCACACACAACACATACACAGCACACACAACACACACAGCACACACACAGCACAGTACAAAGCACACACACAGCAAACACACAGCACAGTACACAGCACACACGCAGCAAACACAACACACACAACACAAACAACACACACAGCACACACAACACATACACAGCACACACAGCACACACAACACACACAGCACACACAACAGACACAGCACACACACAGCACACACAACACATACACAGCAAACACAACAGACACAGCACACACACAACACATACAACAGACAGAGCACACACAACAGACACAGCACACACACAACACACACAACAGACACAGCACACACAACACACACACACACAGCACACACAACAGACACAGCACACATAACACACACACAACACACACAACAGACACAGCACACACACAGCACAAACACCAGACACACACACAACACACACAGCACACACTACACACACAGCACACACACTACACACACAGCACTCACTACACACACTACACACACTACACACACAGCACACACTACACACACAGTACACACTACACACAGCACACACACTACACACACAGCACACACTACACTCAATACACACACACTACACACACTACACACACTACACACACAGCACACACTACACACAGCACTCACTACACACACAGCACACACTACACACACAGTACACACTACACACACAGTAAACACTACACACACAGCACACACTACACACACAGTACACACAGCACACACAGTACACACACACTACACACACTACACACACACTACACACACAGTACTCACTACACACACTACACACACTACACACACAGCACACACTACACACACAGCACACACTACACACACAGCACACACTACACACACAGTACTCACTACACACACTACACACACACTACACACACTACACACACACTACACACACTACACACACAGCACACACTACACACACTACACACACACTACACACACTACACACACAGTACTCACTACACACACTACACACACAGCACACACTACAGACACAGCACTCACTACACACACAGTAAACACTACACACACAGCACACACTACACACACAGTACACACACACTACACACACAGTACACACACACTACACACACTACACACACAGTACTCACTACACACACTACACACACAGCACTCACTACACACACAGTACACACTACACACACAACACAAACAACACACACAGCACACACAACACATACACAGCACACACAACACACACAGCACACACAACAGACACAACACACACAGCACATACAACACACACAGCACACACAACACATACACAGCACACACAGCACACACAACACACACAGCACACACAACAGACACAGCACACACACAGCACACACAACACATACACAGCACACACAACAGACACAGCACACACACAACACATACAACAGACAGAGCACACACAACAGACACAGCACACACACAACACACACAACAGACACAGCACACACAACACACACACACAGCACACACAACAGACACAGCACACATAACACACACACAACACACACAACAGACACAGCACACACACAGCACAAACACCAGACACACACACAACACACACAGCAGACACACAGCACACACAACACACACACAGCACACACAACACACACACAGCACACACAACAGACACAGCACACACACAGCACAAACACCAGACACAGCACACACAACACATACACAGCACACACAACAGACACAGCACACACACAGCACAAACACCAGACACAGCACACACAACACACACACAGCACACACAACAGACACAGCACACACAACACACACAACAGACACAGCACACACAACACACACACAACACACACAACAGACACAGCACACACAACACACACAACAGACACAGCACACACACAGCACACACAGCACACACACAACACACACACAACAGACACAGCACACACACAGCACAAACACCAGACAGCACACACAACACAAACAACACACACACAGCACACACAACACACACAACAGACAGCACACACACAACACACACAACAGACACAGCACACACACAGCACAAACACCAGACACAGCACACACACAACACACACAACAGACACAGCACACACAACACACACAACAGACACAGCACACACAGCACACACAACACACAAACACCAGACACAGCACACACAGCACACACAACACACAAACACCAGACACAGCACACACAACACACACAACAGACACAGCACACACAACACACACAGCACACACAACACATACACAGCACACACAACACACACAACAGACACAGCACACACACAACACACACAACAGACACAGCACACACAACACACACAACAGACACAGCACACACAACACACACACACAGCACACACAACAGACACAGCACACACACAGCACAAACACCAGACACAGCACACACACAACAGACACAGCACACACAGCACGCACACACAACACACACAGCACACACAACACACACAGCACACACAACAGACACAGCACACACAACACACACACAGCACACACACACAGCACACACAACAAACACAGCACACACACAGCACAAACACCAGACAAAGCACACACACAACAGACACAGCACACACAGCACACACACACAACAGACACAGCACACACAACACACACACAGCACACACAACACACACACAGCACACAGCACACACAACACACACACAGCACACACAACACACACACAGCACACACAACAGACACAGCACACACAACAGACACAGCACACACACAGCACAAACACCAGACACAGCACACACAACACACACACAGCACACACAACAGACACAGCACACACAGCACACACAACAGACACAGCACACACAACACACACACAACACACACAACAGACACAGCACACACAACACCCACAACAGACACAGCACACACACAGCACACACACAACACACACACAACAGACACAGCACACACACACAGCACAAACACCAGACACAGCACACACAACACAAACAACACACACACAGCACACACAACACACACAACAGACACAGCACACACACAACAGACACAGCACACACAACACACACACAACAGACACAGCACACACAGCACACACAACACACAAACACCGGACACAGCACACACAACACACACAACAGACACAGCACACACACAACAGACACAGCACACACACAACACACACACAACACACACACAACAGACACAGCACACACACAACACACACACAGCACACACAACAGACACAGCACACACACAGCACAAACACCAGACACAGCACACACAGCACACGGATTAAGCCACTTGCGCACGGCCGCCTTTGTCTTTCTAGACAGGGAGGCTCGTGGGGGGAGGGGGACCCTCACCATTCCTCACCACTCTCAAAAGCCTCACCATTCCTCACCACCCTCACCACCCTCACCAACACCTTCACCACCCTCACCATCCCTCACCACCCTCACCAACACCTTCACCACCCTCCTCACCATCCCTCACCACCCTCACCAACACCCTCACCACCCTCACCACCCTCCTCACCACCCTCCTCACCACCCTCCTCACCACCCTCACCAACACCTTCACCACCCTCACCACCCTCACCGCCCTCACCAACACCTTCACCACCCTCCTCACCATCCCTCACCACCCTCACCAACACCTTCACCACCCTCACCATCCCTCACCGCCCTCACCAACACCTTCACCACCCTCCTCACCATCCCTCACCACCCTCACCAACACCTTCACCACCCTCACCACCCTCACCACCCTCACCAACACCTTCACCACCCTCCTCACCATCCCTCACCACCCTCACCAACACCCTCACCACCCTCCTCACCACCCTCCTCACCACCCTCCTCACCACCCTCACCAACACCTTCACCACCCTCCTCACCATCCCTCACCACCTTCACCACCCTCACCACCCTCACCACCCTCACCAACACCCTCACCACCCTCACCAACACCCTCACCACCCTCACCAACACTTTCACCAACACCTTCACCATCCTCACCACCCTCACCAACACCTTCACCACCCTCACCACCACCCTCACCAACACCTTCACCATCCCTCACCACCCTCCTCACCACCCTCCTCACCACCCTCCTCACCACCCTCACCAACACCTTCACCACCCTCCTCACCACCCTCACCACCCTCCTCACCACCCTCACCAACACCTTCACCACCCTCACCAACACCTTCACCACCCTCCTCACCACCCTCACCACCCTCACCAACACCCTCACCACCCTCACCACCCTCACCAACACCCTCACCACCCTCACCACCCTCACCAACACCTTCACCACCCTCCTCACCACCCTCACCAACACCTTAACCACCTTCACCACCCTCACCAACACCCTCACCACCCTCACCAACACCCTCACCATCCCTCACCACCCTCACCACCCTCACCAACACCTTCCCCCCCCTCACCACCTTCACCACCCTCACCACCCTCACCACCCTCCTCACCATCCCTCACCACCAACACCCTCACCACCACCTTCACCACCCTCCTCACCACCCTCACCACCACCCTCACCAACACCCTCACCACCCTCACCAACACCCTCACCACCCTCACCAACACCATCACCACCCTCCTCACCATCCCTCACCACCTTCACCACCCTCACCACCCTCACCAACACCTTCACCACCCTCACCATCCCTCACCACCCTCACCACCCTCCTCACCATCCCTCACCACCCTCACCAACACCTTCACCACCATCCCTCACCACCACCCTCACCATCCCTCACCACCACCCTCACCATCCCTCACCACCCTCCTCACCACCCTCACCACCCTCACCAACACCCTCACCACCCTCACCACCCTCACCAACACCTTCACCACCCTCCTCACCATCCCTCACCACCTTCACCACCCTCACCACCCTCACCAACACCTTCACCACCCTCACCACCCTCACCAACACCTTCACCACCCTCCTCACCATCCCTCACCACCTTCACCACCCTCACCACCCTCACCAACACCTTCACCACCCTCACCATCCCTCACCACCCTCACCACCCTCCTCACCATCCCTCACCACCCTCACCAACACCTTCACCACCATCCCTCACCACCACCCTCACCATCCCTCACCACCACCCTCACCATCCCTCACCACCCTCCTCACCACCCTCACCACCCTCACCAACACCCTCACCACCCTCACCAACACCCTCACCAACACCTTCACCACCCTCCTCACCACCCTCACCACCCTCACCACCCTCACCACCCTCACCAACACCTTCACCACCCTCACCAACACCTTCACCACCCTCACCACCCTCACCACCCTCACCACCACCCTCACCAACACCTTCACCACCCTCACCACCCTCACCACCCTCACCACCCTCACCACCACCCTCACCAACACCCTCACCACCCTCACCACCCTCACCACCACCCTCACCAACACCTTCACCACCCTCACCACCCTCACCACCCTCACCAACACCTTCACCACCCTCACCACCCTCACCAACACCCTCACCACCCTCACCAACACCCTCACCACCCTCACCAACACCTTCACCACCCTCCTCACCATCCCTCACCACCTTCACCACCCTCACCACCCTCACCAACACCTTCACCACCCTCACCATCCCTCACCACCCTCACCACCCTCCTCACCATCCCTCACCACCCTCACCAACACCTTCACCACCCTCCTCACCAACACCTTCACCACCATCCCTCACCACCACCCTCACCATCCCTCACCACCACCCTCACCATCCCTCACCACCACCCTCACCATCCCTCACCACCACCCTCACCACCCTCACCACCCTCACCACCCTCACCAACACCTTCACCACCCTCCTCACCATCCCTCACCAACACCCTCACCAACACCCTCACCACCCTCCTCACCACCCTCCTCACCATCCCTCACCACCCTCACCAACACCTTCACCACCCTCACCACCTTCACCACCCTCACCAACACCTTCACCACCCTCACCAACACCTTCACCACCCTCACCAACACCTTCACCATCCCTCACCACCCTCACCACCCTCCTCACCATCCCTCACCACCCTCACCACCACCTTCACCACCCTCCTCACCACCCTCACCACCCTCACCATCCCTCACCACCCTCACCACCTTCACCAACACCTTCACCACCCTCCTCACCACCCTCACCACCCTCACCATCCCTCACCACCCTCACCATCCTTCACCACCCTCACCACCTTCACCAACACCTTCACCACCCTCCTCACCATTGCTCGCTCCGCTCCGGTTGCCAGGACGACGCCGACGCTCCGCGCCGCTCACCAACCGCGCGGGGAGGGAGCGAGCAGAGCCAGCGTCGCCATCTTGGTAAGGGGAAGGGGTGGGGGGCGTGGTAAGGGAAGGGGTGGGGGGAGGGGTGGGAAGGGGTGGGGAAGGGGTGGGGGTAAGGGGTGGGGTGGGGGGAGTGGTAAGGGAAGGGGTGGGGGGAGGGGTGGGAAGGGGTGGGGGGAGGGGTGGGAAGGGGTGGGGGAAAGGGTGGGGGAAGGGGTGGGGGGAGGGGTGGGGGGATGGGGTGGGGGGAGGGGTGGGGGGAGGGGTGGGGTGGTAAGGGAAGGGGTGGGGTGGTGAGGGGGAAGGGGTGGGGGAAGGGGTGGGGGGGGAAGGGGTGGGGTGGGGGGAGATTGCCTCGTGGGGTTCATAGTCACATGTATTTGGTAGAGCCCTGTGAGCCATTCATCTTAAAGTGACTTTGTGTGATTGTGCAAACAGAAAATCCAGGAAAAAAAAACATCAAAATATTCCTGAAATAGCACCGTACCGTACACCAACGCTGTGTGCAAAAATCCCAGTGGGATGCCAGTCAAACAACAACAACAACTTTCGATTTAAAGCTTTCGTGACTGCAATGATTAATCTTCTTTGGTTATTTCGGTAAAGTCACGTAGAATGAGAATAAAATAATAAATTGACAAAATAAAATAACACAATAATATTCTCACGACGTTTCGGCCACAACACAAGCGGCCTTCATCAGGTGAAGGGACGAGACTGTCTGGAGGACAGCGCTGGAGTGAAAAAAGCCACGCTCAGATCACGACCTTTAAGCTGTGTGAGAAGAAACAAAGCGCCTTGACAAAGGAATTAGCATAGAATTTAGCATTGAAATAGCTGAGTGATTAGCTTGTGACTGGTCACAGAAATAGCTATGTTAAAGTCAAAGCATACACATCCACAGAGGCACCCCTTCACAAAGGAATTAGCATAGAATTTAGCATTGAAATAGCTGAGCGGTTAGCTTGTGACTGGTCACAGAAATGGCTATGTTAAAGTCAAAGCATACACATCCACAGAGGCACCCCTTCACAAAGGAATTAGCATAGAATTTAGCATTGAAATAGCTGGAGTGATTAGCTTGTGACTGGTCACAGAAATGGCTATGTTATAGTCAAAGCATACACATCTACAGAGGCACCTAGTGCAAATCAAACAGGAGAATTTAGCATTGAAATAACTGAGTGATTAGCTTGTGACTGGTCACAGAAATGGCTATGTTAAAGTCAAAGTCTACACATCTGAGCTATTAACAGTAACTGGGTATACACTACACTATATAATGAATACTATATAGTAAACCAATAAAAAACTGAAATATAAATTACCTCAATGTTATCAATAAACTCTATATATTCTCCAATCAGCTAAGCTACCAACAATAAGTCGTTATATATCACAATGCTATATGGCGAAAATATGGGTGGATTCTTACCCTCAACTTTAGCACCACGGATAGCTACGAGCCCCGTTCAGACGGACGAGTTCATCCATGGTCGGAACAGAGGAGGGGGAGAGAGACAGCTGCGAGGCGCTGTTATACTCCATGTTGTACACCATACCATTAACCGTGGTGTGAGAGGTATTAAGAGTCAATGCCGGCGAAAGAGCTGCGGTCTGAAGGTCATCGTAAAATACAATTAAGAACGGAAATGGTTTAAAACATCTTTCCAATGGTTACTAAGCCAGAATCCATCTTCTCGGTTGAAATTGTCTCTGTGCTTGTATATGTGAATGGCCTCATGAACGAATCTCTCATGGTAGCCGGTTGGTTTGCAAAGAACCTCCGTCTTGGAGAAGTCAATGTCATGTGAGCCCACTGAATTATAACAGTGATCTGCCACAGCAGAGGAGTTCGTTCTACCGTGTTTCAAGTCTGCTTTATGTTCGCGGATGCGGTCCGAGATATGTCGTTTGGTTTCTCCAATGTAGCTGCTACTACAGAGGCACTTTAGTTTGTAAACGCCCGGGTACTGTATGTCTGGAACAGTATCTTTTACAGATGGAACTAGATCACGGATTTTATGTACTGTGTTGAATCGGACCTGGATCTTGTGTTTATTCAGGATTTTGGAGATCTTTTTAGTGACCCCTGCAATGTAGGGTAAGGTGATGGTTTTGAGTGGCTCCACAAGAGGATCCTTCTTCATGACTGGAGTGATGGCTTTGCGGATTGTGTAGTCGGAGTAACCATTAGCCCTGAGAGCCTGGTGTACGTGCTTGAGTTCACTGGTAATGTGTTCCTGGTCGGAAATGCATTGGGCTCTATGGTATAGAGTCTTGATGAGGGAGTTCTTCTGGGATGGATGGTGGTGGGAATCCGGTTTCAAGTAAGCATCTGTATGGGTAGCTTTCCTGTAGACAGAGTGGCTCATTGAACCATCATGTCTCCTTTTAATTAAGACATCCAAAAATGGTAGTTTGCCATCTTTTTCGACCTCCATGGTAAATCTGATGGCTGGGTGTATGGAATTGATGTGGTCGCGGAATTGGTCTAGAGCAGGCTGGCCATGTGGCCAGATGACAAAAGTGTCATCCACGCACCTCTTCCATAAGGTCGGGCGTAGAGTGGCAGTCTGGATGGCGTCAGTTTCAAATTTCTTCATGAATACGTTTGCTACAACCGGAGATAGGGGGGAGCCCATTGGGGTGCCCTCAGTTTGTTTGTAGAAAGTTCCATTCCAGGTGAAGTATGTGTTGGTTAAGCAATGTCTCACCAGGGGGGGTACATCAGTGTGCAGTCCTTGATGAACCAGGTCTTCAATGATAGCGATGGTGTCAGGTACCGGGACTTTGATGAACAAGGACACCACATCAAAACTGACAAGCAGGTCGTCTGGGGATAGGGAAATGCCTTTGATTGTCGATACCAGGTGAGTAGAATTTAGTACCGCAGAGGTGGTTTTCCAGTGAAAGCTCGCAGTATATCAGCAAGAAAACGTGCCAGTTTATAGGTGGGGGAGTTGATAGTAGAGACGATAGGACGAAGGGGTGTATCTTCTTTGTGTATCTTTGGGAGGCCATATAATCTTAGTGGTCTGGCAGCAGGTTTCTCTGTAAGCCATCTGCCTACCACGAAAGATTCGTTCATGAGGCTATCCACATATACAAGCACATAGACAATTTCAACCGAGAAGATCGATTCTGGCTTAGCAATCATTGGAAGGATTTGATTAACCATTTCAGGTCTTGATTGATTGTTCACGCTTACGGTGGCTTCCAGACAGCATACATTAATTTTTCGTCTCCCCCCCTCCTCTTTTCAGAACATAGATGGACTCGTCCTTCTAAATAAACTGCCAAATCGCTGCACGTGGCGCTGACGTTTATTATAAATAAATACACCGTTTAAAAACAAATAAATTAATGCAAACCGACACACCTGATGACGACCAACGTCGTGAGAATTTTTTTTATTGTTTTATATCTATTTTATTATTTTATTGTTTCCCTTCAACGTGACTTTACCGAGCTAAGTATATGGGTTTGTTGTTGTTGACGGGTTTGTTGTTGTTGACGAGTTTGTTGTTATTCTTAGTTTTTTCGGTAAAGTCACGTTGAAGGGAAACAACAAAATAATAAAATATATATAAAACAATAAAAAAATTCTCACGTTTCGACCATAACTCAAACGGTCGAAACGTTGTGAGAATTTTTTATTGTTTTATATATATTTTATTATTTTGTTGTTTCCCTTCAACGTGACTTTACCGAAAAAACTAAGAATATGAATTACTGCAGTCACGAAAGCTTTAAATAAAAATTTGAGTTTGTTGTTGTTGGGTTTGTTGTTGTTGTTGACGGGTTTGTTGTTGTTGACGGGTTTGTTGTTGTTGACGGGTTTGTTGTTGTTGTTGACGGGTTTGTTGTTGTTGTTGACGGGTTTGTTGTTGTTGTTGTTGACGGGTTTGTTGTTGACGGGTTTGTTGTTGACGGGTTTGTTGACGGGTTTGTTGTTGTTGACGGGTTTGTTGTTGTTGACGGGTTTGTTGTTGGTGTTGATGACGGGTTTGTTATTCATATTCTTAGTTTTTTCGGTAAAGTCACGTTGAAGAGAAACAACAAAATAACAAAATATATATAAAACAATAAAAAATTCTCACGACGTTTCGACCATAACTCAAACGGTCATCATCAGGTGTGTCGGTTTGCATTAATTTATTTTTAAAAAACGGCACATTTATTTATTTATAAAAACGTTGGCGTCACGCGCAGCGATTGGCAGTTTGCCCAGGACTGAGTTATGGTCGAAACGTCGTGAGAATTTTTTATTGTTTTATATATATTTTGTTATTTTGTTGTTTCTCTTCAACGTGACTTTACCGAAAAAACTAAGAATATGAATTACTGCAGTCACGAAAGCTTTAAATCAAAATTTGACGGGTTTGTTGTTGGAACGGCGAGGCGAGAGCCTCAGGCCCCGCCGCAGGCTCCGTTGCTACGGCAACGCCGACCGAGGCCTCAACCGTTTGCGTGACGTCACCGCCACGCCCCTTTCTGACGTCATTGAAACCGCGCCACGCTGGCGCCACAGGCCGAGTGCGGGGAGGGGCTTCCCGCTCCAATATGGCCGACAATTCGATTTTTTCGTGTGACGGGAATCGGTGACGTCACGTAAACGGTTGAGGCCTAGGACGGCGTTGCCGTAGCAACGGAGCCTGCGGCGGGGCCTGAGGCTCTCGCCTCGCCGTTCCAACAACAAACCCGTCAACAACAACAACAAACCCGTCAACAACTACAAAAATAAAGATCCGCCCCCCCCCCCCTTTACACAGCAGACTGTAAGGGGTAAGTGATGTTCGGAATCAGAATATTTATTTTCACTGGAGGAATCCGATGAGCTATAAAGCTCTTTAACCACACACGTCCGGCAGGGGTGAAGAATGTCACAGCGAGCAGCAGCAGCAGTGCCGCCTGTGAAGGCCGTCACTGGCACACGGCCGCCTTTGTCTCCCCTAATGGCGATGTTCACTCCACACCGCCACCAAGTGCCCATTTGAGGCTGAGTCGACCTAGGGGACGCCCACGCAATCATTCGCAAAGATAAAGGTCCCCCGTGTAGCCTCACACAGACTGTAGGGGCAAGTGCTGCTCGCTAGCAGCACCTCTGAAGGCTGAGACGGCGCACGAGGGCGGTGGGTGGCCAGCACCACGCCCGGCCGCCTTTGTCTCCCTTAGTCGCGACGTTAACTGCACACAGGTACACATTTGAGGCCGAGTCGACCTAGGGGACGCCCACTGGGACCGATTCAGATCATCGCCATCACCGGTGGTGGTGGCCGTGAGCGGGGATCGAACTCGGCTCTCCTGTAGGGTTCGAAGCGCAGCGTGGCGCTAACCGCTGCGCCACCGCTCCCCTTGCAACGCCACAAAAATCTCCCTCACGAATGGCAGCATGAAAGACGTTCATAGTTAGTTCATAGTTTTCATGTATTTGGTAGAGCCCAGTGAGCCATTCGGCTCTTGAATCGGGTGCAACCTCAACAAAACAAAAAACATGAACAGGAAAAAAAAACATCTTAAAGTGACTTTGTGTGACTGTGCAAACAGAAAATCCAGGGGAACAAAAAAACATCAAAATATTCCTCAAATAGCACCGTACCGTACACCAACGCTGTGTGCAAAAATCCCAATGGGATGCAAGTCAAAATAACAACAACAACCACAAGACAACTAAGATTAAGGCCATCAGTCTAACTCCGTACTACAATAAACAAAAACATGGGCAAAAACACAAAAAAACGTTTTCGAAATCACCAAAATGAAAGCCATGAATACAATGTAACAGTGATCATAGGGACTGTCACCGAATTTTTAACAATAAACTACATAAATAAATTATAACACCAAAATCTAAAGCCATATTTTAGGCCACTGAATAGCAGTGGCAGCTAGCGGTGTACAACTCCTCTAGAGCAGTTTTGAGTGAAGATCTCATAGGTAGTGATTCAAGTTGCAGTTTATTGGCAATGGCATTCCAGACCCTGGGGGCATCAATAGCAAAGGCCCTTCCTCCGGTTTTTGTACGGCAATAGGGAATGTGAAGCTGGTAAATGAGCGAAGACCTGAGGTCAAATTTGTTCTTTGAAACAGAGAGGAGATCCAGTAGGTAGTCTGCGGATTTTTTTGTAAGTACATCGTGAATAAATAAGATCTGGTGCACAAGCCGTCGAACATTAAGAGATGTTAAGTTTGACCCAATGTAGAGATCACAGTGGTGAGTCATATATGGGTAGTTCAATACAAATCTTAAGGCCGAGTGATAGATGGAATCAAGCTTCTTCAGTACAGTACTTGGGGCTGATTTATACACGATGTCACAGTAATCAAGTAGAGGCAGTATGATAGCTTTTATCAATTCCAAACGGAACATTGGGGGGAAGCAGTGCTTGTGTCGATACAGAAAACCAATTTTTATTTTTGTCTTTTTGCCAATATAATCAATGTGATCTTCAAAACTAAGTTTTGAATCCAGGACGACCCCAAGATACCTATAGATCTTGCGTATTTACAAACACAGACCGTAAGTGCTTAAGCCGAGCTATTAATGGTCTGGCTTTTAGACGATTTGCCTGCTATAAATCTCCTAGCGATGATGATGATGATGATACTCTGCACAATTGTGGGTGATGGTTACGGAGTATTCGTAATAAGGAAAGCCTATGTTCTAGATTTAAAGCTTTCGTGACTGCAAGGATCCATACTCTTTGGTTCTATTCGGTAAAGTCACGAAGGTAAAAAATAAAACAACAAATCTCACGACGTTTCGGCCACAACACAAGTGGCCTTCATCAGGTGAAGGGACCAGACTGTCTAGAGGACAGCGCTGGAGTGAACACAGCCAAGCTCAGACTGCAATAGAATTTTCTCCGATACCAAGGTTCTTTGCAAACCCACGGGTTTTTATCAGAGATTTGTTCACGAGGCAATTCTGATTTACAAACACAGACACAATTTCAACCGAGAGGATGGTTTCAAATTAAGCAACCATTGGAAAGATGTTCTGAATCAAACCAAACATTAAGCTAATTTTCAATGGCACAGTATATTTTTTTCAAGTAGTGGTATCCCAAACTTTCGCAGCTGCTTAAATTCCCTTTTCACACCATCAATAGGGAAACTCCCCCCTCCCCTCCCCCCCCAACCTGCACATGTTCATCCCCTCTACACCGTTCATCAAGTCCGCCAATTAAATGCTATTTTTATGCTAATTCCTTTGTCAAGGCGCTCTGTTTCCTCTCACACAGCTTAAAGGTCGCGGTCTGAGCTTGGCTGTGTTCACTCCAGCGCTGTCTTCTAGACAGTCTGGTCCCTTCACCTGATGAAGGCCACTTGTGTTGTGGCCAAAACGTCGTGATTTTTGTTGTTTTATTTTTTACCTACGTGACTTTACCGAATAGAACCAAAGAGTATGAAAGCCTACGTGTTAAACTGGTGACGGAGAATTCGTAATAAGGAAAGCTTTCGTGTTAAACTGGTGACGGAGTATTGGTAATAAGGAAAGCCTACGTGTTAAACTGGTGACGGAGTATTCGTAATAAGGAAAGCCTACGTGTTAAAATGGTGACGGAGTATTCGAAATAAGGAAAGGCTACGTGTTAAACTGGTGATGGAGTATTCGTAATAAGGAAAGCCTACGTGTTAAACTGGTGACGGAGTATTCGTCATAAGGAAAGCCTACGTGTTAAACTGGTGACGGAGTATTCGTCATAAGGAAAGCCTACGTGTTAAACTGGTGACGGAGTATTCGCGATAAGGAAAGCCTACGTGTTAAACTGGTGACGGAGTATTCGTCATAAGGAAAGCCTACGTGTTAAACTGGTGACGGAGTATTGGTAATAAGGAAAGCCTACGTGTTAAACTGGTGACGGGGTATTTGTCATAAGGAAAGCCTACGTGTTAAACTGGTGATGGAGTATTCGTCATAAGGAAAGCCTACGTGTTAAACTGGTGATGGAGTATTCGTAATAAGGAAAGCCTACGTGTTAAACTGGTGACAGAGTATTCGAAATAAGGAAAGGCTACGTGTTAAACTGGTGACGGAGTATTTGTAATAAGGAAAGCCTACGTGTTAAACTGGTGACGGAGTATTCGCGATAAGGAAAGCCTACGTGTTAAACTGGTGACGGAGTATTCGTCATAAGGAAAGCCTACGTGTTAAACTGGTGACGGAGTATTCGTAATAAGGAACGCCTACGTGTTAAACTGGTGACGGAGTATTCGCAATAAGGAAAGCCTACGTGTTAAACTGGTGACGGAGTATTCGAAATAAGGAAAGCCTACGTGTTAAACTAGTGACGGAGTATTCGCGATAAAGAAAGCCTACGTGTTAAACTGGTGACGGAGTATTCGCAATAAGGAAAGCCTACGTGTTAAACTGGTGACGGAGTATTCGCGATAAGGAAAGCCTACGTGTTAAACTGGTGACGGAGTGTTCGTCATAAGGAACGCCTACGTGTTAAACTGGTGACGGAGTATTCGTCATAAGGAAAGCCTACGTGTTAAACTGGTGACGGAGTATTCGTAATGAGGAAAGCCTACGTGTTAAACTGGTGACGGAGTATTCGTCATAAGGAAAGCCTACGTGTTAAACTGGTGACGGAGTATTCGTCATAAGGAAAGCCTACGTGTTAAACTGGTGACGGAGTATTCGCGATAAGGAAAGCCTACGTGTTAAACTGGTGACGGAGTATTCGTCATAAGGAAAGCCTACGTGTTAAACTGGTGACGGAGTATTCGTCATAAGGAAAGCCTACGTGTTAAACTGGTGACGGAGTATTCGTCATAAGGAAAGCCTACGTGTTAAACTGGTGATGGAGTATTCGTCATAAGGAAAGCCTACGTGTTAAACTGGTGACGGTGTACAACGATGAAGATTTGACGCCGCCGAATGACGACAACGCAACTTTTCGCCGGATCCCACTGCAGAAATTTCATTTTTTTTCATTTTTTTTTAGTAATGAAAAATGCGTACACGTGGCAGTATTTTGTTTAAGCTATATGTCGTGTCTAATGTACTGTGTATAATATTGAACAATGAAATCTGGCGTAGCTACTTTGTTTATGTCACGCACACGGAATGGTGACAGCCCTCGAAGCGAGTGACGCCCAATCGGCCCGGGACCGCCGCCGGCTCATGTTGCTAGAAGCTGGATAATTGATAATCGATAATCAACTCGATATAGGAAACCACCCGAACTCCTGACGAACCAATAACACTGCTCTCTACAGTACTTTAGACGTCTGCTTCACACGTGAATGTGCTGTTTATAATGGGTTTATGTTGTGTTGAATTAAAATATGGCAATTTGAACAACTGACTTGGCTGCTGTTCCCAAGATATTAAAGTTTTTACATTCGATGTATATTAGTCGAGTTTTACTCATACATTGCAAACCGAGGTCTTTTCATGTGTTTGTGGTTGAACACGGAGGCCTTCGCGACCAATACCGTCCATAATCGAGGTTTTTGGGTTATATCGGGTAAATATATAAATGTTGTGTCGTTAAAACCCGCCACCACCCGACACAGCCAACCAATGAGGGTTGTCACGTAGACAACGAATTGGCATGGCGGGTTTTAACGACACAACATTTACGCGATCTAACCCAAAAACCTCTAACGATGGATGTTGATGCTTCGCTTTACGTGATAACACGTCACTGTCATCTTCACGTAACACTTTTAAAACCAGCAAAAGGGTGATATAAGTAATACAATGTTTAATGAAACAAAACGCAAATCACTATTATGTATGTATAAGTACATAGTTTATTCCTTATTTAGTGTCTACTCGGCACTTCTTGTCTCTCTTATTCATCAAATGGAGCATCTCTTGGCACTGTCCAGCAAGAGTCTGCAAGCATTGATGGGCTCCATTTGCCCTGAGAGGGCTTCTCCATCGTCGCAATGTCCTGGTGACATCGCTCGCCATGTTCCTGGCTCACTGCTCCACAGTTCGGTGGGAAAACATCGAGATGAGAGTGCAATTTGTTTTTAATCTCTAGTGACATGTTGCAACCAATGCTATTGTATGCCTTCTGGAGGTTTTCCACCAACTCCCTGCAGTTGACTGCCTTGTAGTAGTTTCCGAGAAAATGTGTTGCCACTAACTGGAAGGCTTTCCATGCCGTCTTTTCCTTGCCACGCAGTGCACTGTCAAATACATCATCTTTAAGAAGTTCACGAATCTGAGGACCAACACAGACACCTTCCTTTATCTTAACTTCACTCAACCTTGGAAATTTTCCACGGAGATACTTGAAAGCTGTTTGTGTTTTGTCCATGGCTTTGACAGAGTTCTTCAACAAACCCAGCTTGATGTGTAAGGGTGGTAACAACATCTTCCCTGATTCAACAAGTGCTGGATGCTGAACACGTTTCCTCCCAGGCTCCAATGACTGTCGGAGCAAAAACCTTCAAATAACCACAAAAATGCCACTGATGTTGATCATAGTCTATGCACCTCAAAAGTTGTTTCATGTTGTCATAGGTTTCCTTCATATGGACTTTATGACCAACTGGAATTGATGGCAAAACATTGCCATTATGCAGCAAAACAGCTTAAAGACTCATCTTCGATGAATCAATGAACAGTCTCCACTCATCTGGATCATGAACGATGTTGAGGGCTGCCATCGCACCATCGATGTAGTTGCAGGCTACAAGATCACCTTCCATGAAGAAGAATGGGACAAGATCCTTTAGATGGTCACGGAACATGGAAACCCTAACATCACCTGCCAGGAGATTCCACCGTTGCAGCCTGGAGCCCAACAGCCCTGCCTCCTTACTCTTGGGTAGTTCCAAATCCCTGACAAGGTCTTTCAGTTCACCTTGTGGTATGAGGTGTGGTTCAGAGGAGGAGGATGGGGAGAAAATCTGGGTCATGTGACCTTGATGGTTCAGGACCAGGAGTTTCATCCTCTTCCTCGTCTGACGCAAGCGAGAATGTTGCTGGTGCATCAGGAACCGGCAGTCCTTCTCCGTGGGGTACTGGGCGTTTAGCCGATGGAATGTTTGGATAATGCACCGTCCACTTTGTCTTCTTTGACACACCTTTCCCAACTGGAGGCGCCAAGCAGAAGTAACAATTGCTGATGTGATCTGTGGGCTCTCTTCAAATCATTGGCACTGCAAAAGGCGTAGATGTCCTTTTCCTGTTCAACCACTGGCGAAGATTTGTGCACATGTGTTGCAGCCATGTGTGGGGCCCACATCTTGTACTGATTTCTAATTTTGCAGCCAAAATAATAGGCTTTCTGAACCATAGTGGTTATACTGCACTTTTGTGATGCAAAAGTCACTTCACCACAGACATAGCAGAAGTTATCTGCCTTGTTCGTACAAGTACGAGGCATCTCTCTGCTCACCTTGGCTAAACAGAAATGTGTCCCTTTGCAAAATCAAACACTGACAAACAAGAGAGCACGGCACTGTATCATTTCTAGAGCTGATATAGGGCAATTTCTTCAGCAAAGGGATGTAAGCCATGTTATGATTGCATCATCCATGACTTCTAGGAATAACATGATGCAATTCATGTCATGTATGAGGCAATACCAGGTTCATATTTCATCATTCATTGTTTTGCTAAAAAAGCAAGTACTGTCCAAACCCAGTCATAGATTTATTCATAGATCCAGTCAGATGTATTATCATAATTTCTGGTTTAAATTGAGATCCCTTCCCTTTATAACTTACTTATTCTTCGCCATTCCCAAGTCAAGGGTCGTATTTACTGACCCAGTGGCATATCTTGAACACTAGAGCCAATCAACAATTGTAAGTGTCATTTTCATTCTCAGTGACCCAGAATTAGTCAAGTTGGACTAAATGATTTCGGAAACATTTTGGCTGCAGACCAGTGTCAGTGGTTACGTGATGCCATCTGGTGGCTAGATGTATCAAGCTATACAATACGTGGCCCCGTGATAAGAAACTTATTTTACAACAAGGTTTAAGGCCCACTAAGGTGTGTAGCTCTTTTTCAGAAGCGACCTGGCTATCGCAAACGATAGCTCGAAGAAGTGGCTTCTCATCGTGTGGACATGTATAGCAGCCAAATGCTCGCTAAACCCATATGCATTATAAATGTGGGGGTAATAAACCAGAGGACCCAGAGGAAAATCCACGCGACCATAGGGAGAGACACGCAATCTCAAAATATACAGCAGGCATCAGGGTAGGAATCGGACCCACGATCTCCAGTACACCAGGAGAGGTAGTTAACATCTCACCACCGTGGCGTCCCTTTCTTGACCTGAGTGATTAATGCTTTGATATTTGCATTGTCCTTGTGATGTTCACCTTCTCGTGTTGTTTTATCTCTCTATGGTCTAACGCTGGTGGTGAGACACGGTCACAGAGGAGGCTGTAGCTCTGTTGGAGGCTACTCAGTTTCAAAGACGATCCATGTATTCTTATCAGAGCATGTCTGTTTGCATGTTTTGCCACATGTGTGCTTAATGCAAGAGACTTGATGCCTTGAAAAAGAGGTATGTGGTGTTTGAACATCTTAACACAACCGGTAAAATATAGTTCTATTGAACTTCGTTCACACCGTATGTAGCCAATGATACGGGACTTTATTATGATTATCAAAGCTTGTTTGTCTGAACGTTTTAACCATGAAGCACGGTGTGGATTAATGCCGACTGCGATCGCTACCTCCTTAGAGCACTGCCCTTTTATTCTGCCGTGTCGTGAGAACGTTCCTTGTCCTGGAGGAAAATTCCTGCGTGGGATCAGCCGTCCATGTATATGGCAGTCGGGGTAGCGTCGCAGGTAAGGGGCGTGTCTGCCCATTTATGGTCTTGTGGTGCCACCGCAGCGGAGCAGCTCGGCCGGCGCTAACCCCCCCCCTCCCCCACGAATGCACGCCCCACTAAACACCCGCATGCACCCCCGTGGGGTCTCGAGGAGGGATCACTAGGTACGATGGGTTTTCACCCGAGGACCCCACTAGCAGGGACGTTCCACAGTTTCCCCGGACCAGGACATTGGCTGAGCCCCCCAGACCGGATTACATGGCGGCCCCCCCCCAAAAAGGGGGGCATAGAGCTTTACAAGCCGGCCGCGATGAAGCATTCACAACACGGGGGGATGGGACCTTCAGCCAGCACCCAGCAGCAGGGTAAGCAGTGGGGTGGGAGGAAAAAGCCCCTAGGCAGATAAGAGTTGATTTAAGTTGGAGGGAGCGAGGGGATTATCGGTGAGTCAACGGCGAGGAACGCAGTTACAGAAGGGGGGGGGGGGTGACGCGACCCCCCACCCCAACGGCCAGAGCGCTCAAAACAGCCGCAAAGAGGATTCGATTGGATGCGCAGGATGACGTCAGATGACCCGGGGGTTAAGGGGCTTTGGGGGCATAAGGAGGCCGGAGGGGCGGATTGGATCTTCTGGAGCGGCGGAAGAAACCAGCCGTCCTCAGCGTCCGTGGGATGCCTGCAGGGTGGAGCTGAAAACGATAGCCCAGGCAAAGTCCCCGAGGCGAGCATCTTCCCCAGCCCCCATCGTGCAGCTGAAGAGGTGAGTAGGTACAGGGGGGGGGGGGGCAATTCAACCCAGCTCGCAGTCAGCTCGAGCTTGGGGGGTAGACCCACACTGCGACGGCCAGGTGATAGGAGGTTGGGCGCTGTCCGAAGGGTGCTGGCTGGAGGGGGCCATAAACGGGGGTCCCTGTTCGCTCCGGGAAATAAATCTTAGCACAGACTGACGTTGTGACGCGTGGTGCATGTGTGTGTGCGTGTGAAGAGCGGTGGGACAGCGATCGGCGCACGACGGTGTGCGGGTGACTCTAAATCAGTGTGGGTGTGACGCGCCCGCAGATTAAAATACCAACGGTCGCCCGCGCCGGCGCGTGTCTCTGCGTGCACCGCTGTGTTCACGGTGAGACACGCGTGGGGGTCACATGTGTCTCACCGTGAACACCGCGGTGTTCACGGTGAGACACGCGCAACAAACTCGCGCGGAGAAAACGCGTGGGTGGGTGGGTGGGGGGGCCGCGCGAGCGCCGATTTATTTATTAATATCCGGACCGCGTGGGTGCGGTCGCCTTGTTGACCCAACGGCTTAGTGGAAATTATTAATTAAACCCCACACGGCGGCGAGTCAAACAATTACGTAACCCACGCGGTTAGGACGCGCGAGTGGGGGAGGGCACGCGGCGCGTAATCAGCCCCTAGGCGGTGTCGGCCAGCCGAGAGCTATGTCGGTCAGAGAGGACGCTGGTTCCGGGGGGGGGGGTCACCTGATGAATGGGGCGGGGGGGCACGAGCGACACAAACGCGGAGGGGACGGGGGGGGAGGAGGCAAACGCCACTCCCCCCCCCCCATGCGAGGAGGCGGAGGAGGTGATTGACCCCCCCCCCAAATGGTGAGTGGGGGGGAGGGCATCAGCCCCCACCAAGTAGACGTGGCGCCCCCACCCCGCTCGTGGTGAGGGAGGGGGGCATCGGCCCCCACAAATTGGTGTCAGAGGTGGTACGAACCCCCACATCCCCATGCGAAAATAAGGTTTGTGTTCACCGGCCAGGGGACCCCTTCATGCAAAGCGTTTGCCCGCAACATCATAGGGGCTAAAGATATTAATGGGTGGACGGACGCGCAGGCATTACGCCAACTTGCTGTGAAACTGGATGGGCGGGCGGCTGACTTTGTGGAGGCCCTACCCGCAAGGGCGCAAACCCAGTTAGAGGAGTTGATGCGCCGACTTGACCTGCGCTTCGGTGCACGTGATGAGGAGGAGGCAAAGGCAGCCTCAGAGGCGCGCAGCCGCCAGACCGGCGAGGAGCTTCGTAACTATGCCGAGCATCTGCGCGCGCTAACAAAGATCCCACGCCCGGGGTACACGACTGAGGTGATTGAGGACCTCGCCGCCAAGAAGATCCAGCGGTACTTGGTTCGCACCTCGTGGTGGCAGCCCGATGTAAGCTGTGCACGTCTCCCCCTTAACGCCCTTGTCGAGCGCGCGCGTAAACGCGAGAGGCTGTCTAGTGAGCGCGCGCAGCTTCGGGGGCTGGGACGAGAGCGGGCCATCGCGAGCCTGCTCCCAGAGGAGGAAGAGGAGGGGAGAGCTCGCCAGGACGGTAAGGGGGCGGGCAAGGGAGCCCCCGGGACCCCGCGAGACAACCCCGAGCTGGGTAGCGGGGATACAGACGGGCATCGGGGGGATAGACAACAAGGTGACCAAAGTAGGTGAAAGGGTGACCCCAAGTAGACAACAAGGTAGCACAAGTACGGGCACATCTGACTACGCTGCAGACTACGGTGGAGACGGTCCAGGCCGAGGTAGGAGGGCTAACCAGGAGGGTGGCCCGACTAGAGGCAGAGTCTGGGCAGCGGCGTACCGGAGGGGAAAGAGGGAGCGGGCGGGGAGGCTCCTACGGGGCCGCCGCCCTTCCCCGAGCGTGTTACCTGTGCGACCGTCGAGGGCATCTCGTGAGAGACTGTCCACAAATAGCCCGCGCTAGACACGCGCCAGGGTTAAAACTACAACGCCCCTTAGGGAGTGGACCAACTAGGGGTGCAATCGACACGGTCCCAACACAAAAAGACGATAATAATAATAATAATGGCGAGCGAGTGACCTCCACACAGATTCCGACAACAACACCCCAGGATGCGGTGAGGACGGGCGACTGACTGCGGGAGCTGGTGGCGGGAATCACGGGGGCCACGTTGCTGGTAGAAGGGCAGGTGAACGGGCGGCGCACCCGGATTCTGCTGGACACGGGGGCGGTGGCCTCACTCGTGAGCACGGCACACTGCAGCGTGCTCGGGGTTGACGTGGGCCGCCAGCAGGCCCCGGGTTGCCCGTTGCACACGGCGAGTGGAGCCGGGATGGGACTTCTGGGGAGGGTCACCCTGGAAGTCCGTCTCGGACGCCAGGTGTGTGACCAAGAGTTCTACGTCTCGAGCGTGTCATGCCACGAGTGTATCGCAGGTACAGACCTCCTGGAAAAGCTGGGGCTCAACGTGCAGCCCCGCCAGCGATGCGCCACCGTGGAGGGCAGCGGGGAGCGGATCCCGTTCCTGGGACCCGGGTCGAATCGCCCTCGCTTCACACCCGTGGCCGCTACGCTGGTGTCGGCCGTCACCATCGGGCCGCTCGCCGAGATGCTGGTGCCAGTGGCAACCCCCTCCGCCGACCCCACACACCGACCTTTGGGCGAGGTAACGCTAACTCCTCACCCGGAGTTGGCGGCGCGGTACGGAGTCGTGGGATCAGCCACGCTGGTCAACGCAGACGGGGGCCGACTGTTCATGCGGGTGTTTAACCCACACAGTACCCCGGCGATGCTATGACGATGCACCACGGTAGCCACCATACACCCCCTGCACGCACGCCACTCTAACGACTCGGGGTTCGCACTCTGGGCTGAGGACCCCGGTCGCCCCGAGGACAACCAGGACCTGGCCTGGCGAGTCGGCCCGACTCCCCGAGCCGAGGTCGTCCCCCTGCGTGACGCGTTACGTGTGCCTTGGGTAGATTTAACCTAAGGGGGAGGCCAATCAGCTGCGCGAGTTATTGCGGGAGTACGCCGACGTGTTCAGTGAGCCGGACAAACCTTGTTAAGCACCAAATTGACACCGGTGCAGCCCGACCCATCAAACTCCCCGCATACCGAGTGGGCGAGCCCCTGGTCTGCCCCGGTTGTACTAGTGACGAAGAAGGATGGATCGACCCGGTTTTGCGTCGATTATCGAAAGTTAAATGCAGTTATCTTCGGCGACGCCTTCCCCATCCCCCGCATCGATGACACCTTTGACAGCCTCGCAGGGGCGCGGTATTTTTCCACCCTCGATCTAGCGTCCGGGTACTGGCAGGTGGAGATGGCGGAGGAGGATTGACCAAAGACCGCGTGTACCACCCCGATGGGACTGTTCGAGTTCCGAGTACTCCCATTCGGACTCACTAACACGCCCGCGACGTTCCAGCGGTTGATGGAGTTGGTGATGCGGGGCTTGCAGTGGGAACAGTGCCTGATTTACCTGGACGACGTGATAGTGTTCAGTAGATCTTTGTCTGAGCACTGGTCAAGGCTGCGAGAGGTGTTCCAGCAACTGCGTGAGTGTTACCTTGCGCAGCGCGAGGTGGGGTACCTCGGACACCGAGTCAGCGAGGCGGGGGTGCGCACCGATCCGGAGAAGGTGGGCGCTGTAGTGGAATGGCCACGGCCAATGAACCTGACGGAGATCAGGTCATTTTTGGGGCTAGCCACCTATTATCGTCGATTTGTAAAGGGATTCAGCGAGATTGCACGCAAACCTCACCCAACTCACATCCCCTAAGAACCCCTATCAGTGGACGGGGGCCTGCCAGACGGCCTTCACCACCCTCAAAGACCACCTCACCCACGCCCCCCACCCTGGCTTTCCCCGATTTCACCACTGATTTTATTTTGGACACCGACGCCTGTGGCAGTGAGCTGGGCGCGGTGTTGTCGCAGGTGCAGGATGAGACGGAGTGGGTCATCGCGTACGCCAGCCGGACCCGTCAAGAACTGTACGCCGTAATTTTCGCGTGTAAGCAGTTCCGGCCGTATTTGTACGGCAGGAAATGTCGCGTGCGGACCGACCATTACGCCCTGCGGTTCCTCATCACGTTCAAGGAACCGCGGGGGCAGATGGCCCGATGGCTGGCGCAGCTGCAGGAATGCAACCTGCAGATCGACTACCGGGCCAGGCGGACGCACGCAAACGCGGGCGCCTTGTCAAGGCGGCCCGCGGTGTGCGCCGAGACGAGGGCGGAGGAGGCCTGCCCGTGGCTACACGGGGGGACGCTGCCGACAGGCAACGGCCCCCCAGGAGCGCGCCGAGACTAACCCCCCCTCCGGTGAGAGAAAGTGCCGTATGTGCCACAGAGACCCCTGCAGAAGGAGCCAGGGGCCCCGGTGGACCACCAGGCGGTTATGGAGCCCACACCCCGGGGCCCGACGGGCCGCTCAACCCCGCACGGTCGGATCCAAGAGGACGTCGGCTGTGCGTTACCGGGCCTCGACGACGAGCAGCTGAGACAGGCCCAGCGGCGGGATCCGGACGTGGCGGCGGTGGAGGCGGCCCTGCGGGAGAAAAAGGTCGCCCTACCGGGACCCTGGAGTGGTTTGTACGCCCGGTTGTGTGTAGACAACGGAGTGTCCCCGCCCAGGTGCGGCCCCAGCTGCTACGGCTGGTGCACGACCACCCGCTCGGGGGCCATGATGGTGAACGGCGCACTCGGGAGACCCTTCGTCACCAGTATCTCTGGCCCAAATTGGCGCAAGATGTAGCCGCCTGGGTACAGGGCTGCTGCGCTTGTCAGCAGTCTGGGCAGAAACCGGCACGGTACCAGGTACCCCTGAGGCCGTTCCGCGTCAGCCGGGTGAACCAGCTAGTCGTGATCGACTTACAAGGACCATTCCCACGATCCCACCGAGGCAACCGGTACATCCTCGTGGCGGTGGAGTATTTCACACGCTACCCCGTGGCGGTGGCCATCCCAGATAAAACGGCCCTGGTGGTCGCCCGGGCATTTGTGAAACATTACATGCTTAAACATGGGATCCCCGAACGAGTCATTACTGACCAGGGTAGTGAGTTCGAGGCGGAGCTATTTCAGGTGCTGTGCCGGGAGTTCGGAATCCAGAAAGACCAAACTACGGCGTATCACCCCCAGGCAAACGGGATGGTGGAGCGTATGAACCAGACCCTAGCTGGGAAGCTTAAACGTATGGCGGCCGCCAATCAACAGGATTGGGACGAACACCTCCCCTATGCCCTGTTCGCCTACGCCACCACGATACACACATCTACGGGACAGACCCCATTCCTAATGTTGTATATATAGGCCTTTTCACAAAATTAATAATGATTTTGCCGATTTTTAAATAATAATCCATAAATAAATAAATTAACACCCTCAAACCCGCTACCTCCCACAAGCACCAAGCAGCTGGAGGTCGTAAAAGGCCATAAAATAATAAATTCCGGGGCAAAGAGGGGGTGTTCATCACACCTGTGCTGGTGAGAGAGGCCTGCTGTTCATCACACCTGTGCTGGTGAGAGAGGCCTGCTGTTAATCAAACCTGTGTTGGTGAGAGGGGCCTGCTGTTCAGCACACCCGTGCTGGTGAGAGGGGCCTGCTGTTCAGCACACCTGTGCTGGTGAGAGGGGCCTGCTGTTCAGCACACCTGTGCTGGTGAGAGGGGCCTGCTGTTCAGCACACCCGTGCTGGTGAGAGGGGCCTGCTGTTCAGCACACCCGTGCTGGTGAGAGAGGCCTGCTGTTCAGCACACCCGTGCTGGTGAGAGGGGCCTGCTGTTCATCACACCTGTGCTGGTGAGAGGGGCCTGCTGTTCAGCACACCTGTGCTGGTGAGAGGGGCCTGCTGTTCAGCACACCCGTGCTGGTGAGAGGGGCCTGCTGTTCAGCACACCTGTGCTGGTGAGAGGGGCCTGCTGTTCAGCACACCCGTGCTGGTGAGAGGGGCCTGCTGTTCAGCACACCCGTGCTGGTGAGAGAGGCCTGCTGTTCATCACACCTGTGCTGGTGAGAGGGGCCTGCTGTTCAGCACACCCGTGCTGGTGAGAGGGGCCTGCTGTTCAGCACACCCGTGCTGGTGAGAGGGGCCTGCTGTTCAGCACACCCGTGCTGGTGAGAGAGGCCTGCTGTTCAGCACACCTGTGCTGGTGAGAGGGGCCTGCTGTTCAGCACACCCGTGCTGGTGAGAGAGTCCTGCTGTTCAGCACACCCGTGCTGGTGAGAAGATGGCGCCGATGATGGTAGCCTCAGCCGGTCGGTGCGCCCTGTTTTGTCTTGTTTTGTCTTGTCTGTTAATTCAGTGTTTTGCCAAGATTTTCGGAGTTCCCTAACAAGAGACGAACTTTTAAACATCAGGGAACAACTCCTGTGGATTTATTTCCCACTTTTCTGCTTCCAGCGGCAGAATTAGTGGGCATTCTAGTCAAAGCCGCGCTAGGCTTTGCTCAAGCAGCGAAACGCCGCCCAAGGGGTAAACGGTCGGGGGCTCTTGTACGGCTACGCAGACGCGGGATCCGAACAGTGCTTCCGAGCTTTTTCCTCTCCAATGTACGTTCACTGTACAACAAAATGGACGAACTTCAGATACTGATGGTGAAAAACAGAGGCTTTCTTTCATCTTCTGTTTTGTGCTTCACGGAGACATGGCTGTGTGATTTGATTCCGGACACTGCGCTACAACTGGCAGGATTCCATCTTGTAAGATCGGACCGTGACATAGCACTCTCCGGCAAGACGAAAGGCGGTGGTATTTGTTTTTACATTAACAGTGGCTGGTGTGTAGATGTCACAGTGATTCTGCAACATTGTTCTTCGCTCCTTGAATCATTTTTTTATAAACTGTAAACCTTTCTACTCGCCTCGCGAGTTCGCGTCGCTCATTTTGGTCGGAGTTTACTTGCCGCCGGGTCCTCAGGTTAAAGAGGCCCAACGCATGCTCGCCGATCAGATTTTGAGTGTGGAGCGAGCAAATCCAGATTCGCTGGTTATTGTACTTGGCGACTTTAACAAAGGTAATCTCAACCACGAACTCCCCAAATACATACGATTAATTAAATGCCCTATCAGAGAAGGGAACACTCTGGATCACTGCTACACTACAGTCAGTAGAGCCTACCACGCCGTCCCCCAAGCAGCACTGGGACACTCTGACCATGCCATGGTCCACCTGATTCCTGCATGCAGGCAGAAACTAAAGCTCTGTAAACCTGCTGTGAGGACATTTAAACAGTGGACCAGTGAGGCTGTGGAGGATTTGTGGGCGTGCTTGGAATGTACTGACTGGGATATGTTCACGACTGCTACCAATAGTCTGGATGAACTCACAGAGGCTGTGACGTCGTACATCAGCTTCTGTGAGGACTGCTGTATTCCAACACGTACCAGGGTGAACTTCAACAACAACAAGCCCTGGTTCTCAGCAAAGCTCAGAAGGTTGAGGTTGGAGAAGGAGGAAGCGTTTAGGAGTGGGGATAGAGACAGATTCAAGGAGTCGAAGAACAGGTTTAGCAAGGCGGTGAGAGAGGCTAAACGACTGTACCCAGAGAGACTAAAACACCAGTTCTCCGCTAACGACTCTGCTTCTTCTTCTTTGGTTCTTTCGGTAAAGTCACGTAGAATGAGAATAAAATAATAAATTGATAAAATAAAATAACACAATAATATTCTCACGACGTTTCGGCCACAACACAAGCGGCCTTCATCAGGTGAAGGGGACGAGACTGTCTGGAGGACAGCGCTGGAGTGAGAAAGCCACGCTGAGATCACGACCTTTAAGCTGTGTGAGAAGAAACAAAGCGCCTTGACAAAGAATTAGCATATAATTTAGCATTGAAATGGCTGAGTGATTAGCTTGTGACTGGTCACAGAAAAGGCTATGTTAAAGTTAAAGCATACACATCCGCAAAGGCACCCCTTGACAAAGGAATTAGCATAGAATTTAGCATTGAAATAGCTAAGTTAAAGTATACACATCTGCAGAGGCACTCCTTGACAAAGGAATTAGCATAGAATTTAGCATTGAAATAGCTGAGTGATTAGCTTGTGACTGGTCACAGAAATGGCTATGTTGAAGTTAAGGCCTACACATCTGAGCTATTCACAGTAACTGGGTATACAATACAATATATGATGAATACTATATAGTGAACCAATAAAAAATACTAAAATATAAATTACCTCAATGTTATCAATAAACTCTATATTCTCCAATCAGCTAAGCTACCAACAATAAGTCGTTATATATCACAATGCTATATGTCGAAAAATGGGTGGATTCTTACCCTCAACTTTAGCAACACGGATAGCTACGGGTCCCATTCAGACGGACGATTTCATCCATGGTCGGAACAGAGGAGGGGGAGAGAGACAGCTGCGAGGCGCTGTTATGCTCCATGTTGTAAACCATACCATTAACCGTGGTGTGAGAGGTATTAAGAGTCAATGCCAGCGAAAGAGCTGCGGTCTGAAGGTCATCGTACAATACAATTAATTAAGAACGGAAATGGTTTAAAACACTTTCCAATGGTTACTAAGCCAGAATCCATCTTCTCGGTTGAAATTGTCTCTGTGCTTGTATATGTGAATGGCCTCATGAACGAATCTCTCATGGTAGCCGGTTGGTTTGCAAAGAACCTCCGTCTTGGAGAAGTGAATGTCATGTGAGCCCACTGAATTATAACAGTGATCTGCCACGGCAGAGGAGTTCGTTCTACCGTGTTTCAAGTCTGCTTTGTGTTCGCGGATGCGGTCCGAGATATGTTGTTTGGTTTCTCCAATGTAGCTGCTACCACAGAGGCACTTTAGTTTGTAAACGCCCGGGTACTGTATGTCTGGAATAGCATCTTTTACAGATGGAACCAGATCACGGATTTTATGTACTGTGTTGAATCGGACCTGGATCTTGTGTTTATTCAGGATTTTGGAGATCTTTTTAGTGACCCCTGAAATGTAGGGTAAGGTGATGGTTTTGAGTTGCTCCACAAGAGGATCCTTCTTCATGACTGGAGTGATGGCTTTGCGGATTGTGTAGTCGGAGTAACCATTAGCCTTGAGAGCCTGGTGTACGTGCTTGAGTTCACTGGTAATGTGTTCCTAGTCGGAAATGCATTGGGCTCTATGGTATAGGGTCTTGATGAGGGAGTTCTTCTGGGATGGATGGTGGTGGGAATCCGGATTCAAGTAAGCATCTGTATGGGTAGCTTTCCTGTAGACAGAGTGGCTCATTGAACCATCATGTCTCCTTTTAATTAAGACATCCAAAAAGGGTAGTTTGCCATCTTTTTCGACCTCCATGGTAAATCTGATGGCTGGGTGTATGGACTTGATGTAGTCGCGGAATTGGTCTAGAGCAGGCTGGCCATGTGGCCAGATGACAAAGGTGTCATCCACGTACCTCTTCCATAAGGTCAGGCGTAGAGTGGCAGTCTGGATGGCGTCAGTTTCAAATTTTTCCATTAATACGTTGGCTACAACCGGAGATAGGGGGGAGCCCATTGGGGTGCCCTCAGTTTGTTTGTAGAAAGTTCCATTCCAGGTGAAGTATGTGTTGGTTAAGCAATGTCTCACCAGGGGGGGTACATCAGTGTGCAGTCCTTGATGAACCAGGTCTTCAATGATAGCAATGGTGTCAGGTACCGGGACTTTGGTGAACAAGGACACCACGTCAAAACTGACAAGCAGGTCGTCTGGGGACAGGGAAATGCCTTTGATTGTCGATACCAGGTGAGTAGAATTTAGTACCACAGAGGTGTTTTTTCCAGTGAAAGGTCGCAGTATATCAGCAAGAAAACGTGCCAGTTTATAGGTGGGGGAGTTGATAGTAGAGACGATGGGACGAAGGGGTGTATCTTCTTTGTGTATCTTTGGAAGGCCATATAATCTTGGTGGTCTGGCAGCAGAGGGTTTCAACGAGAACTGTTTGGTCTCATCAATTAATGCTGTTGAATCAGAGATGATTTTGTTCGTTTTGCTAACCAGGCTCTTGGTGGGATCTCTTTTTATTTTTGTATAGCTGCCATCGTTGAGTAGTTCTTGAATTTTGTTGTTATATTCTGTTTTGTCCATGATGACAGTGGCATTGCCCTTGTCGGCTGAGAGAACGACAATATCATCTCTCTTTTTTCATTGAGATAATTCAATACGTTCGTCTTTGCTGATGTTGCTGGGTAGCAACTTAGCGTTTTTGAGGGTTGCAGCGATTTCAGATCTTGCTACGTCTGCAGCGATGTGACTCAAGCCTTTGAGTGCAACGTCGTGGTTCACTATATAGTATTCATTATATATTGTATTGTATACCCAGTTACTGTGAATAGCTCAGATGTGTAGGCCTTAACTTCAACATAGCCATTTCTGTGACCAGTCACAAGCAAATCACTCAGTTATTTCAATGCTAAATTCGCCTAGTTATTTCAATGCTAAATTCTCCTGTTTGATTTGTACTAGGTGCCTCGGTGAATGTATATGCTCTGACTTTAACATAGCTATTTCTGTGACCAGTTACAAGCTAATCACTCAGCTATTTCAATGCTAAATTCTATGCTAATTCCTTTGTCAAGGAGTGCCTCTGCAGATGTGTATACTTTAACTTAGCTATTTCAATGCTAAATTCTATGCTAATTCCTTTGTCAAGGGGTGCCTTTGCGGATGTGTATGCTTTAACTTTAACATAGCCTTTTCTGTGACCAGTCACAAGCTAATCACTCAGCCATTTAAATGCTAAATTATATGCTAATTCCTTTGTCAAGGCGCTTTGTTTCTTCTCACACAGCTTAAAGGTCGTGATCTCAGCGTGGCTTTCTCACTCCAGCGCTGTCCTCCAGACAGTCTCGTCCCCTTCACCTGATGAAGGCCGCTTGTGTTGTGGCCGAAACGTCGTGAGAATATTATTGTGTTATTTTATTTTATCAATTTATTATTTTATTCTCATTCTACGTGACTTTACCGAAAGAACCAAAGAAGCTGAATCCTTGCAGTCACGAAAGCTTTAAATCGAGACTCTGCTTCTGTCTGGAGAGGGCTCAGGCAGATCACCAACTACAAGCCCAGAGCCCCCCACACCACTAACGACTCTTGCCTGGCCAACGACCTGAACGAGTTCTACTGTAGATTGGAAAGACAATTGGACTGTCCTGAACTACCCCTTCCCACCCAAGAGGCCCCACCCCCCACCCCTTCTACAGAGACGACTCTCTCCTTTCAGGAGGGAGAAGTTAATAGACTTTTCAAGAGGCAGAATCCACGCAAAGCAGCTGGGCCGGACTCTGTCTCTCCAGCCACCCTCAGGCACTGTGCTGACCAGCTGTCTCCGGTGTTCACCAACATCTTTAACACCTCCCTGGAGACATGCCATGTACCAGCCTGTCTCAAGTCCTCCACCATCATCCCTGTGTCCAAAAAGCTAAGGCCAACAGGACTAAATGATTATAGACCGGTCGCCCTTACATCTGTGGTAATGAAGTCTTTTGAGCGCCTGGTTCTGGCACACCTCCAAGCCATCACAGACCCTCTCCTGGACCCCCTTCAGTTTGCCTACAAAGCCAACAGGTCTGTAGACGACGCAGTTAACATGGCCCTCCACTTCACCCTACAGCATCTGGACTCCCCTGCATCCTACGCCAGGATCCTGTTTGTGGACTTCAGCTCTGCCTGCAACACAATCATCCCTGCCCTGCTTCAGGACAAGCTCTTCCAGCTGAACGTTCCCGACTCCACCTGCAGGTGGATCACAGACTTTCTGTCTGACAGGAAGCAGTGCGTTAAGCTGGGAACACAAGTCTCTGACTCCAGGTGCATCAGCACCGGAACTCCTCAGGGCTGCGTCCTTTCCCCACTGCTCTTCTCCCTGTACACCAACAGCTGCACCTCCAATCATCTGTCCGTCAAACTCTTGAAGTTTTCGGACGACACCACCCTCATTGGGCTGATCTCTGGTGGGGATGAGTCTGACTATAGGTGGGAAGCTGACAACCTGGTGACCTGGTGTAGCCAGAACAACTTAGAGCTAAATGTTCTAAAGACAGTTGAGATGGTTGTCGACTTCAGGAAGAATACAGCCCCACTCACCCCCATCACCCTGTGCGACTCCCCAGTCCTTCTGCTTCCTGGGCACTATTCTCTCACGGGACATCAAGTGGGAACTGAACATCAGCTCCCTCACCAAGAGAGCTCAACAAAGGATGCACTTCATACGGCAGCTAAAGAAATTCAACCTGCCAAAGACAATGATGGTGCACTTCTATACAGCAATCATTGAATCCATCCTCACCTCCTCCATAACCGTCTGGTACGCTGCTGCCACTGCCAAGGACAAGAGCAGACTGCAGCGTATCATCCACACTGCTGAGAAGGTGATTGCCTGCAATCTACCAACCCTCGAGGACCTGCACACCACGAGGACCATGAGGCGAGCGAGGAAGATTGTGGCCGATTCATCCCACCCTGGACACTCTCTGTTCCAGCTACTCCCCTCCGGCAGAAGGCTGCGGTCCATCAGGACCAAAACCTCACGCCACAAAAACAGTTTCTTCCCATCTGCTGCTGGCCTCTTAAACAAGGCCAAGGGCTTACACTGACTTTAACTTTTATCTTCAAAATGACACCTTGCCATATTTACACTTATGTTACCCTATTTGTATTTTTTGTATTTTTAGATTGTATCTTATAGCTACTTTATATTCAATATTTATTCAAAATTTCACATACTTTAGCCCCTTAGTGTTAGTTATACTTTGTACCTTTAGTATAGTTAGACTTGTATACCACTTATTTTAGATTTAAGATTGCTATATGTTGAATGTATGCGCCTTCCTGCCAAAGTAAATTCCTTGTCTGTGCGAACTTTCATGGCGAATAAAACCCTTTCTGATTCTGATGATCACTGAAGGTTAAATGTATGAATCCATGAAGCCTTAGTTAATCGGTGAGTATTCGCTGAAGCAGGCGTACTGCCACCACACCCTTGCTCGAGGGCATTTCGCAATTACGTAATCTTGCTCAATAATTAATTACCGTATACTTTTGCCTTTGGGGTATAACAATTTGCCTTTACTGCCTTTCGTATGAACATCGTCGCATGAATGTTTAAGGACTTTTATTCCTATTGGCCATATATGCTCGTCTTACTCTGAAGTAATCGTTGTTCTGTTACCCAATAAACAAAGTTGATCACTGAAGGTTAAATGTATGAATCCATGAAGCCTTAGTTAATCGGTGAGTATTTGCTGAAGCAGGCATACTGCCACACACCCTTGCTCGAGGACATTTCGCAATTACGTAATCTTGCTCAATAATTAATTACCGTATACTTTTGCCTTTGGGGTATAACAATTTGCCTTTACTGCCTTTCGTATGAACATCGTCGAATGAATGTTTAAGGACTTTTATTCCTATTGGCCATATATGCTCGTCTTACTCTGAAGTAATCGTTGTTCTGTTACCCAATAAACAAAGGTGATCACTGAAGGTTAAATGTATGAATCCATGAAGCCTTAGGTAATCGGTGAGTATTTGCTGAAGCAGGCATACTGCCACCACACCCTTGCTCCAAAACATTTCGCAATTACGTAATCTTGCTCATGGATTAATTACCGCAAACTTTGCCTTCAGGACAGGTTTATTTATTTAAGGACATTTGGTTCCTATCGTTCGCGTACTCTGAGAGGCAGTAATCAATTGTTCTGTTACCCAGTTAACAAACGTGATCGTTGAGGGTTAAATGTCTGGACCAATGAGGGGAACATCTCCTGGAGTACTGTGTTGACAATTTCAAGCATGAGAATTCGCATATTAGAGTGTTAAGGTTTTAAACTTGGTTCGAAGCTTTCGTGACTGCAGGAATTAATCTTTGTTTTTTTTCGGTAAAGTCACGTATAAATAAGAAATAATAAAATAACATAAGAGCGTACGACGTTTCGGTTGCAACACAAGCAGCCATCATCAGGTACAGAAGAGCCAAACCCACGAGAGAGGGGAAACACATAACCCCAGATGTATACACAGACACCCAAGTAGGGGGAACTAATACAGACACAACAGGGGACACAGAGAGAGAAGCATACCAAACAGAGCTCAGCAGAACTTGGAAACCACACAAAGCAACACAGACGGTCGGTTAAAACACAATCAACGCATAGCCCGGTTGATCACGCTATTTCAAAGATTCCTAAGTTGCAAGTCAAGTATGAAATTTAAGATACAGACGGCACACACACACATAGACATTCAAGTAGAGCGTACCAGCACAGGCACAAGCACACAGCGAAGTCGCCTCAAATAGGCAGAGAAGGCAAGGCTGAGAGACAATGGGACATTTTAGCATGAGAAGGCAAGGCTGAGAGACAATGGAACATTTTAGCATGAGGTATGCATAGAGCAAAGTGGAGCACGGCTGCAAACATTCGGAAGCACCAAGACCCACACACAGGCAGAGACAGCACAGAGAAACAAATCCAAGCACAGACACAAAGGCAGATGCACAAGCAGAGACATCACACAGACAACACAAGACAACACAAAGACTTCTCTCTCAGCCTTGCCTTCTCGTGCTAATGTGTCCCATTGTCTCTCAGCCTTGCCTTCTCTGCCTATTTGAGGCCGCTGTGTGCTTGTGCCTGTGCTGGTACGCTCTACTTGAATGTCTGTGTGTGTGTGTGTGTGCCGTCTGTATCTTAAATTTCATACTTGACTTGCAACTTAGCAATCTTTGAAATAGCGTGATCAACCGGGCTATGCGTTGATTGTGTTTTGACCGACCGTCTGTGTTGCTTTGTGTGGTTCCCAAGTTCTGCTGAGCTCTGTTTGGTATGCTTCTCTCTCTGTGTCCCCTGTTGTGTCGGTGTTGGTTCCCCCTACTTGGGTGTCTGTGTATACATCTGGGGTTATGTGTTTCCCCTCTCTCATAATTTAGCTCTTCTGTACCTGATGATGGCTGCTTGTGTTGCAACCGAAACGTCGTATGCTATTATGTTATTTTATTATTTCTTATTTATACGTGACTTTGCTGAAAAAAAACAAAGATTGCTAAGGTTTTGTTTAGAAATTAAAATTGCTTAACAAAGAAATGTTTGTGTTTCTTTCCTGAGTTCATGCGTAATAATCTTAATTATAAGAACTGTATCCTGCGGTGAGATTTGAATTTGGAGACCTGACATAACACACTAATACATAATCAGTAAATGCTAAATCGATAATAATTGTATTATACTGATCGATAATACGAACCTAGACAATGAAACCGAGCTTAATCTGGCGTACTTACAGCACACCTGCATAACTTAATACGATTAATTGTCTTATCCCGATTGATGACACTACCCTCGTCAGCGAGGCAGGGCCTAATTATCATAACGGTTCGCATTAGCATAATCCCATACATTCACATAAATTAATAAGATTATATCGCGAATTAGCATAATTCATGAGCATAATTACATAAATTAACATAATTTCAGAAAATTGCGCATTTTTCCAAATTTCATTTAATCTTTATTATTTTCATCAAATTTTCCAAGACCCGGCAAATACAACACTAATGATGTTTGGTCGTGAATCTCGCCCCCCAGCAGGTCTGTTGTTCGGCGTTCCCCCGCCGCAACCGGAGGAAGGGAGCCAGCCGCCCGTGGAGCACCTGATGGGGACCCTGCGAGGGGCTCGCGGCCGGGCCTACCAACAGGGGGAGGCCGCACATCAGCGGCAAGAGCGGGGCGCCCGGCCCGGTGTGGAACCCCCCCCCCTCTACTCGGCGGGCTCTAAGGGGCGGCCGCACACCCCGCGCGTAGGGGCCGGACCGGTGGGGAAACTGGAGCGTGGTGCGGCAGATCCCCCCCTGGACGGTTCCAATCCAGGGCGGGGAGAGGGGCCGAGAGACGGTGGTCAACGTCCGCCGATTGAAACCATGGAGGGCGGCCCCGGCGGGAGAGACCCCCGCCAGTCGAGTACCCCGAAACCCCGGGATCCCCGCGCCCCCCCCGCGCCCCCCATACTCGGGGCTTTTGCACCGTACATGGGCCCCGAGGGACCCCAACCCCCGGGAGGCCCCGGCCCGGCCAGGAGGCGGCGGGGACGGCGGCCCCTAAACCCCTCTGCCCCTGAGTTTGTTCCCCAGCCCGCGGATGCCGAGGTACGGAAGGAGCCTCAGGAGCGGAGAAGGAGACCGCCGCGGCGGGAGCCCCAAGGAACGGAGCCGCCACCCCCGAGACCGGCAACAAGGGCCGGGAGAGTCCCGCGGACTCCGCGGCGCTACCCCGTGGGGGCGGCCCAAGCGCGGTGCTCCAGTAAACCCGGGATGGGGACGGACACCTCGGGGGGCTGTGTGGTGCCACCCCAGCGGAGCAGCTCGGCCGGCACTAACCCCCCCCCTCCCCCACGAACGCACGCCCCACTAAACACTCGCATGCACCCCCGTGGGGTCTCGAGGAGGGATCACTAGGTACGATGGGTTTTCACCCGAGGACCCCGCTAGCAGAGACGTTCCACGGTTTCCCCGGACCAGGAAATTGGCTGAGCCCCCCAGACCGGATTACATGGCGGCCCCCCCCAAAAAGGGGGGTGCATAGAGCTTTACAGGCCGGCCGCGATGAAGCATTCACAACACGGGGGGATGGGACCTTCAGCCAGCACCCAGCGGCAGGGTAAGCAGTGGGGTGGGAGGGAAAAGCCCCTAGGCAGATAAGCGTTGACTTAAGTTGGAGGGAGCAAGGGGATTATCGGTGAGTCAACGGCGAGGAACGCAGTTACAGAGACAATGGGAAGGGGGGGGGGGATGACGCGACCCCCCCACCCCCACCCCCAACGGCCAGAGCGCTCAAAACGGCCGTAAAAAGAGGATCCGATTGGATGAGCAGGATGACGTCAGATGACCCGGGGGTTAAGGGGCTTTGGGGACATAAGGGGGCCAGGAGGGAGATTTGGTTCAGAGTTCGCCTGGGGTGGAGAGAGAAAACCAGCCGCCCTCGGCATCCGTGGGACGCCTGCAGGGCGCAGCTGAAAACGATCGCCCAGGCAAAGTCTCCGAGGCGAGCATCTTCCCCAGCCCCCGTCGTGCGGCTGGGCAGGTGGTTCAGTACGGGGGGAGGGGCGCCAATTCAGCCAGCTCGAGCTTGGGGGGTAGACGCACACTGCGACGGCCAGGTGATAGGAGGCTGGGCGCTGTCCGGACACACAGACTGACGTTGTGACGCGTGGTGCGTGTGTGTGTGTGCGTGTGAAGAGCGGTGGGACAGCGATCGGCGCACGACGGTGTGCGGGTGACTCTAAATCAGTGTGGGTGTGACGAGCGCACACACAGACGCACAATTAGATCGAGGGACGCTTGACCGCGCCGCAAGCGTAGCGCAGAGATTAATTAATTTGTTGATTCCGAGCGTTCGCCTTCTTGACACAACGGCTGAGTATAAATAATTAATTAACTCCGAACAGCCGCGAGTGGAGGTGGAGGGGGCAGGCGTTGCGGCGAGTTGGGAGGGGGAGATCAGCCCCCACGTAGTGGGGGGAGGGGGGCAGTGGCCCCCCACACTCACTCTTGCCCAGGTCTGCCCTCGGTGGGCTCCGCACGTGTCCTATGCCCAGAGTCCAGGCCGTCGCTCCTGGCTTGAAGCCCTCCTTCCCCCCGTGCTGTGTGGGTTGAGGAAGTGCTGAGAGATATGGCTCCTGCCTACCTCGCTCTGAGCACTGCCTTTTTACACGACTCCAGGGGGACCCAACCCCCATCAACTCCACCTCGACTGGGCCCAAACTGGTCTGGGCCAAAGGCGATGGGCAGAGTCGAGAGAGAGACGCTTCGGGAACCATCCGGAAGGTTCCACGGGGGGGGGGGGGGGGGGGCGTGGCTAGAGGCGGAGCCTAGCTCCGCCGGGGAGAATATAAACAGGGGTCGGTGTGGGAACCCTTGACCACGTGGCGGGTTCCCAGCGAGGCTCGTTTCTTGTCTCCGGCACGCCGCCAGCCACCGGCGAGACCGGGGGGAGCGGAGAGAGATGCAGAGCTGTGCGGTGCTCCGGGTCCAACAAAGGAGCACCCTTACAAGAAGTGTTGTGGAAGGCGTCCATTGCAGATAGAAGGTTAGAGGCAAACGGGGGCTCGGGTCCTGGCTGTCGCCGTGGCCGCTGCATTGCCGCTCAGCTACAAAGTTGTCCGTCACCGATGTCGCTGTATGGGTGGCTAGGCTGTAAGTAGCTCAGCGCTTATGTTATTCTGTGACCCTGTCCGTAAGGTATGAAGAAATAAATAGGAAACCCTCTACAAGTCGTACCTCGGAAGTCGTCTCATTACACTCGTAACGAATTGGCACGTTCTGTCTACGTTACAAACCTTCATCATTGGCTGTGTCAGGTGGTGGCGGATTTAACGACACATTTATGTCTGTTGCAAGAGAAGGTGGTTCTTAGTTTTCGGCTGACTTCAATGAGGAGTGGCTGTCCACATTCTTCCTCTCTCACACTCTCTCCCCTCCACTCTCTCCATGACTCACCAACTCTCCCCCTTCACTCTATTCCTCAACAAACCACTCTCCCCTCCACTCTCTCACTCATCCACTATACCACTCCACTCTCCTCCTATACCACTCTCTCTCACCCTCTACTCTCCCCGCCCTCACCAACTCTCCGTCCACTCTCTCACTCATCCACTATACCACTCCACTCTCCTCCTATACCACTCTGCGTTCCACTCTCTGCCTCACCAACTTTCCCCTCCACTCACCCAGCCACTCTCCCCCTCCCCTCGACCCCTCACCCAGCCACTCTCCCCCTCCACTCTGTCCCTCACTCATCAACTCTGCCCTGAACTCTGTCCCTCACTCACTCTCCACTCTCTTCCTCACCGACTCACCCCCACTCTGTCACCCACTACAGGTTATCTTTCTCTCACCCTCCACTCTCCCCTCCACACTCCCTCTCTCACCCTCCACTCTCCCCTCCACTCTCTCACTTACCAACTCTCCCCTCCACTTTCTCCCTCACGATCCCATTCCCCCCTCCACTGTCTCCCTCAATCACCCACTCTCCCCTCTCTCCATCACTCACCCACTCTCCCCTCTCTCCATCACTCACCCACTCTCCCCTCTCTCCATCACTCACCCACTCTCCCCTCTCTCCATCACTCACCCACTCTCCCCTCTCTCCATCACTCACCCACTCTCCCCTCTCTCCATCACTCACCCACTCTCGCCTCTCTCCATCACTCACCCCATCTGCACTCTCTCCATCACTCACCCCCTCTGCACTCTCTCCATCACTCACCCACTCTCCCCTCTCTCCATCACTCACCCACTCTCCCCTCTCTCCATCACTCAACCACTCTCCCCTCTCGCCATCACTCACCCACTCTCCCCTCTCTCCATCACTCACCCACTCTCCCCTCTCTCCATCACTCACCCACTCTCCCCTCTCTCCATCACTCACCCACTCTCCCCTCTCTCCATCACTCACCCACTCTCCCCTCTCTCCATCACTCACACACTCTCCCCTCTCTCCATCACTCACCCACTCTCCCCTCTCTCCATCACTCACCCACTCTCCCCTCTCTCCATCACTCACCCACTCTCCCCTCTCTCCATCACTCACCCACTCTCCCCTCTCTCCATCACTCACCCACTCTCCCCTCTCTCCATCACTAACCCACTCTCCCCTCTCTCCATCACTCACCCACTCTCCCCTCTCTCCATCACTCACCCACTCTCCCCTCTCTCCATCACTCACCCACTCTCCCCTCTCTCCATCACTCACCCACTCTCCCCTCTCTCCATCACTCACCCACTCTCCCCTGTATCCATCACGCACCCACTCTCCCCTCTCTCCATCACTCACCCACTCTCCCCTCTCTCCATCACTCACCCACTCTCCCCTCTCTCCATCACTCACCCACTCTCCCTTCGCTCCATTACTCACCCCCTCTCCCCTCTCTCCATCACTCACCCACTCTCCCCTCTCTCCATCACTCACCCACTCTCCCCTCTCTCCATCACTCACCCACTCTCCCCTCTCTCCATCACTCACCCACTCTCCCCTGTATCCATCACGCACCCACTCTCCCCTCTCTCCATCACTCACCCACTCGCCCCTCTCTCCATCACTCACCCACTCTCCCCTCTCTCCATCACTCACCCACTCTCCCCTCTCTCCATCACTCACCCACTCTCCCCTCTCTCCATCACTCACCCACTCTCCCCTCTCTCCATCACTCACCCACTCTCCCCTCTCTCCATCACTCACCCACTCTCCCCTCTCTCCATCACTCACCGACTCTCCCCTCTCTCCATCACTCACCCACTCTCCCCTCTCTCCATCACTCACCCACCCTCCCCTCTCTCCATCACTCAACCACTCTCCCCTCTCTCCATCACTCACCCACTCGCCCCTCTCTCCATCAATCACCCACTCTCCCCTCTCTCCATCACTCACCCACTCTCCCCTCTCTCCATTACTCACCCACTCTCCCCTCTCTCCATCACTCACCCACTCTCCCCTCTCTCCATCACTCACCCACTCTCCCCTCTCTCCATCACTCACCCACTCGCCCCTCTCTCCATCAATCACCCACTCTCCCCTCTCTCCATCACTCACCCACTCTCCCCTCTCTCCATCACTCACCCACTCTCCCCTCTCTCCATCACTCATCACCTCTCCCCTCTCTCCATCACTCACCCTCTCTCCCCTCTCTCCATCACTCGCCCACTCTCCCCTCTCTCCATCACTCACCCACTCTCCCCTCTCTCCATCACTCACCCACTCTCCCCTCTCTCCATCACTCACCCACTCTCCCCTCTCTCCATCACTCACCCACTCTCCCCTCTCTCCATCACTCACCCACTCTCCCCTCTCTCCATCACTCAACCACTCTCCCCTCTCTCCATCACTCACCCCACTCTCCCCTCTCTTCATCACTCACCCACTCTCCCCTCTCTCCATCACTCACCCACTCTCCCCTCTCTCCATCACTCACCCACTCTCCCCTCTCTCCATCACTCACCCACTCTCCCCTCTCTCCATCACTCACCCACTCTCCCCTCTCTCCATCACTCACCCACTCTCCCCTCTCTCCATCACTCACCCACTCTCCCCTCTCTCCATCACTCACCCACTCTCCCCTCTCTCCATCACTCACCCACTCTCCCCTCTCTCCATCACTCACCCACTCTCTCCTCTCTCCATCACTCACCCACTCGCCCCTCTCTCCATTACTCACCCACTCTCCCCTCTCTCCATCACTCACCCACTCTCCCCTCTCTCCATCACTCACCCACTCTCACCTCTCTCCATCACTCACCCACTCTCCCTTCGCTCCATTACTCACCCCCTCTCCCCTCTCTCCATCACTCACCCACTCTCCCCTCTCTCCATCACTCACCCACTCTCCCCTCTCTCCATCACTCACCCACTCTCCCTTCTCTCCATCACTCACCCACTCTCCCCTCTCTCCATCACTCACCCACTCTCCCCTCTCTCCATCACTCACCCACTCTCCCCTCTCTCCATCACTCACCCACTCTCCCCTCCACTCTCTTCCTCCCTCACGTGAGAGTGGGGAGGGGGGAGAGTGTGAGAGGGGGGAGAGTGGGGAGGGGGGAGAGTGGGGAGGGGGGAGAGTGTGAGAGTGTGAGAGTGTGAGAGTGTGGGAGGGGGGAGAGTGTGAAAGTGGGGAGGGGGGAGAGTGTGAGAGTGGGGAGAGTGTGAGAGTGTGAGAGTGGGGAGGGGGGAGAGTGTGAGAGGGGGGAGAGTGTGAGAGGGGGGAGAGTGGGGAGGGGGGAGAGTGTGAGAGTGTGAGAGTGTGAGGGGGGGAGGGGGGAGAGTGTGAAAGTGGGGAGGGGGGAGAGTGTGAAAGTGGGGAGAGTGTGAGAGTGTGAGAGTGGGGAGGGGGGAGAGTGTGAGAGTGGGGAGAGTGTGAGAGTGTGAGAGTGGGGAGGGGGGAGAGTGTGAGAGGGGGGAGAGTGTGAGAGTGTGAGAGTGTGAGAGGGGGGAGAGTGGGGAGGGGGGAGAGTGTGAGAGTGTGAGAGTGGGGAGGGGGGAGAGTGTGAGAGGGGGGAGAGTGGGGAGGGGGGATAGTGTGAGAGTGGGGGAGTGTGAGAGTGGGGAGAATGTGAGAGTGGGGAGAGTGTGAGAGGGTGGAGAGTGCGGAGGGGGGAGAGTGTGAGAGTGGGGAGGGGGGAGAGTAGGGAGGGGGGAGAGTGTGAGAGGGGGGAGAGTGGGGAGGGGGGAGAGTGGGGAGGGGGGAGAGGGAGAGAGGGGGGAGAGTGGGGAGGGGTAGAGTGGGGAGGGGGGAGAGTGGGGAGGGGGGAGAGTAGGGAGGGGGGAGAGTGTGAGAGGGGGGAGAGTGTGAGAGGGGGGAGAGTGGGGAGGGGGGAGAGTGAGAGAGGGGGGGGAGTGGGGAGGGGTAGAGTGGGGAGGGGGGAGTGGGGAGGGGTAGAGTGGGGAGGGGGGAGAGTGGGGAGGGGGGAGAGTGGGGAGGGTGGAGAGTGGGGAGGGGGGAGAGTGGGGAGGGGGGATAGTGGGGAGGGGGGAGAGTGGGGAGGGGGGAGAGGGGGGAGGGGGGAGAGTGGGGAGGGGGGAGAGTGTGAGAGGGGGGAGAGTGTGAGAGGGGAGAGTGGGGAGGGGGGAGAGTGTGAGAGTGGGGAGAGTGTGAGAGTGTGAGAGTGGGGAGGGGGGAGAGTGGGGAGGGGGGAGAGTAGGGAGGGGGGAGAGTGTGAGAGGGGGGAGAGTGTGAGAGGGGGGAGAGTGGGGAGGGGGGAGAGTGTGAGAGTGTGAGAGTGTGAGGGGGGGAGGGGGGAGAGTGTGAAAGTGGGGAGGGGGGAGAGTGTGAAAGTGGGGAGAGTGTGAGAGTGTGAGAGTGGGGAGGGGGGAGAGTGTGAGAGTGGGGAGAGTGTGAGAGTGTGAGAGTGGGGAGGGGGGAGAGTGTGAGAGGGGGGAGAGTGTGAGAGTGTGAGAGTGTGAGAGGGGGGAGAGTGGGGAGGGGGGAGAGTGTGAGAGTGTGAGAGTGGGGAGGGGGGAGAGTGTGAGAGGGGGGAGAGTGGGGAGGGGGGATAGTGTGAGAGTGGGGGGAGTGTGAGAGTGGGGAGAGTGTGAGAGGGTGGAGAGTGCGGAGGGGGGAGAGTGTGAGAGTGGGGAGGGGGGAGAGTAGGGAGGGGGGAGAGTGTGAGAGGGGGGAGAGTGGGGAGGGGGGAGAGTGGGGAGGGGGGAGAGGGAGAGAGGGGGGAGAGTGGGGAGGGGTAGAGTGGGGAGGGGGGAGAGTGGGGAGGGGGGAGAGTAGGGAGGGGGGAGAGTGTGAGAGGGGGGAGAGTGTGAGAGGGGGGAGAGTGGGGAGGGGGGAGAGTGAGAGAGGGGGGGGAGTGGGGAGGGGTAGAGTGGGGAGGGGGGAGTGGGGAGGGGTAGAGTGGGGAGGGGGGAGAGTGGGGAGGGGGGAGAGTGGGGAGGGTGGAGAGTGGGGAGGGGGGAGAGTGGGGAGGGGGGATAGTGGGGAGGGGGGAGAGTGGGGAGGGGGGAGAGGGGGGAGGGGGGAGAGTGGGGAGGGGGGAGAGTGTGAGAGGGGGGAGAGTGTGAGAGGGGAGAGTGGGGAGGGGGGAGAGTGTGAGAGTGGGGAGAGTGTGAGAGTGTGAGAGTGGGGAGGGGGGAGAGTGGGGAGGGGGGAGAGTAGGGAGGGGGGAGAGTGTGAGAGGGGGGAGAGTGTGAGAGGGGGGAGAGTGGGGAGGGGGGAGAGTGAGAGAGGGGGGAGAGTGGGGAGGGGTAGAGTGGGGGGGGGGGGAGAGTGGGGAGGGGGGAGAGTGGGGAGGGTGGAGAGTGGGGAGGGGGGAGAGTGGGGAGGGGGGAGAGTGGGGAGGGGGGATAGTGGGGAGGGGGGAGAGTGGGGAGGGGGGAGAGTGGGGAGGGGGGAGAGTGTGAGAGTGGGGAGGGGGGAGAGTGGGGAGGGGGAGAGTGGGGAGGGGGGAGAGTGGGGAGGGGGGAGAGTGGGGAGGGGGGAGAGTGGGGAGGGGGCAGAGTGGGGAGGGGGGAGAGTGTGAGAGTGGGGAGGGGGGAGAGTGGGGAGGGGGGAGAGTGGGGAGGGGGGAGAGTGGGGAGGGGGGTGAGTGGGGAGGGGGGAGAGTGTGAGAGGGGGGAGAGTGGGGAGGGGGGAGAGTGTGAGAGGGGGGAGAGTGGGGAGGGGGGAGAGTGTGAGAGGGGGGAGAGTGGGGAGGGGGGAGAGTGGGGAGGGGGGAGAGTGGGGAGGGGGGAGAGTGGGGAGGGGGGAGAGTGGGGAGGGGGGAGAGTGGGGAGGGGGGAGAGTGGGGAGGGGGGAGAGTGTGAGAGGGGGGAGAGTGGGGAGGGGGGAGAGTGTGAGAGGGGGGAGAGTGGGGAGGGGGGAGAGTGTGAGAGGGGGGAGAGTGGGGAGGGGGGAGAGTGGGGAGGGGAGAGAGTGGGAGGGGGGAGAGTGGGGAGGGGGGAGAGTGGGGAGGGGGGAGAGTGGGGAGGGGGGAGAGTGGGGAGGGGGGAGAGTGGGGAGGGGGGAGAGTGGGGAGGGGGGAGAGTGGGGAGGGGGGAGAGTGAGAGAGGGGGGAGAGTGGGGAGGGGTAGAGTGTGGAGGGGGGAGAGTGGGGAGGGTGGAGAGTGGGGAGGGGTGAGAGTGGGGAGGGGGGAGAGTGGGGAGGGTGGAGAGTGGGGAGGGGGGAGAGTGGGGAGGGGGAGAGTGGGGAGGGGGGAGAGTGGGGAGGGGGGGAGAGTGGGGAGGGCGGAGAGTGGGGAGGGGGGAGAGTGGGGAGGGGGGAGAGTGGGGAGGGGGGAGAGTGGGGAGGGGGAGAGTGTGAGAGTGGGGAGGGGGGAGAGTGGGGAGGGGGGAGAGTGGGGAGGGGGGAGAGTGGGGAGGGGGGGAGAAGTGGGGAGGGGGAGAGTGGGGAGGGGGCAGAGTGGGGAGGGGGCAGAGTGGGGAGGGGGCAGAGTGGGGAGGGGGCAGAGTGGGGAGGGGGGCAGAGTGTGAGAGTGGGGAGGGGGGAGAGTGGGGAGGGGGGAGAGTGGGGAGGGGGGGAGAGTGTAAGAGGGGGGAGAGTGGGGAGGGGGGAGAGTGGAGAGGGGGGGGAGTGGGGAGGGGGGAGAGTGGGGAGGGGGGAGAGTGGGGAGGGGGAGAGGGGGAGGGGGGAGAGTGGGGAGGGGGGAGAGTGGGGAGGGGGAGAGTGGGGAGGGGGTGAGTGTGAGAGTGGGGAGGGGGGAGAGTGGGGAGGGGGGAGAGTGGGGAGGGGGGAGAGTGGGGAGGGGGGAGAGTGGGGAGGGGGGAGAGTGGGGAGGGGGCAGAGTGGGGAGGGGGAGAGTGTGAGAGTGGGGAGGGGGGAGAGTGGGGAGGGGGGAGAGTGGGGAGGGGGGAGAGTGTGAGAGGGGGGAGAGTGGGGAGGGGAGAGAGTGTGAGAGGGGGGAGAGTGGGGAGGGAGGATAGTGGGGAGGGGGGTGAGTGGGGAGGGGGGAGAGTGTGAGAAGGGGGAGAGTGGGGAGGGGAGAGAGTGGGGGAGGGGGGGAGAGTGTGAGAGGGGGGAGAGTGGGGAGGGGGGAGAGTGGGGAGGGGGGAGAGTGTGAGAGGGGGGAGAGTGGGGAGGGGGGAGAGTGGGGAGGGGGGAGAGTGGGTAAGGGGGAGAGTGGGGAGGGGGGAGAGTGGGGAGGGGGGAGAGTGTGAGAGGGGGGAGAGTGGGGAGGGGGGAGAGTGGGGAGGGGGGAGAGTGGGGAGGGGGGACAGTGGGGAGGGGGGAGAGTGGGGAGCGGGGAGAGTGGGGAGGGGGGAGAGTGGGAGGGGGGAGAGTGTGAGAGGGGGGAGAGTGGGGAGGGGGGAGAGTGTGAGAGTGGGGAGGGGGGAGAGTTGGGAGGGGGAGAGTGGGGAGGGGGGAGAGTGGGGAGGGGGCAGAGGTGGGAGAGTGGGGAGGGGGCTGAGTGGGGAGGGGGGAGTGTGAGAGTGGGGAGGGGGGAGATTGGGGAGGGGGGAGAGTGGGGAGGGCGAGGGTGTGAGAGTGGGGAGGGGGGAGAGTGTGGGAGGGGGGGAGAGTGTGAGAGGGGGGAGAGTGGGGAGGGGGGAGAGTGGGGAGAGGGGAGAGTGGGGAGGGGGGAGAGTGGGGAGGGGGGAGAGTGGGGAGGTGGGAGAGTGTGAGATTGGGGAGGGGGGAGAGTGGGGAGGGGGGAGAGGTGGGGAGGGGGGAGAGTGCGGAGGGGGGAGAGTGGGGAGGGGGCAGAGTGGGGAGGGGGGAGAGTGGGGAGGGGGGAGAGTGTGAGAGGGGGGAGAGTGGGGAGGGGGGAGAGTGTGAGAGGGGGGAGAGTTTGAGAGGGGGGAGAGTGGGGAGGGGGGAGAGTGTGAGAGTGGGGAGAGTGAGAGTGGGGAGAGTGGGGAGAGTGGGGAGGGGGGAGAGTGGGGAGGGGGGAGAGTTGGGAGAGTGTGAGAGTGGGGAGGGGGGAGAGTGGGGAGGGGGGAGAGTGTGAGAGTGGGGAGGGGGGAGAGTGGGGAGGGGGGAGAGTGGGGAGGGGGGAGAGTGGGGAGAGTGTGAGAGGGGGGAGGGGGGAGAGTGGGGAGGGGGGAGAGTGGGGAGGGGGGAGAGTGTGAGAGGGGGGAGAGTGGGGAGGGGGGAGAGTGGGGAGGGGGGAGAGTGGGGAGGGGGAGAGTGGGGAGGGGGGAGAGTGGGGAGGTGGGAGAGTGGGGAGGGGGGAGAGTGTGAGAGGGGGGAGAGTGGGGAGGGGGAGAGTGTGAGAGGGGGGAGAGTGGGGAGGGGGGAGAGTGTGAGAGGGGGGAGAGTGGGGAGGGGGGAGAGTGGGGAGGGGGGAGAGTGGGGAGGGGGGAGAGTGGGGAGGGGGGAGAGTGGGGAGGGGGGAGAGTGGGGAGGGGGGAGAGTGTGAGAGGGGGGAGAGTGGGGAGGGGGGAGAGTGGGGAGGGGGGAGAGTGGGGAGGGGGGAGAGTGGGGAGGGGGGAGAGTGTGAGAGTGGGGAGAGTGTGAGAGGGGGGCGAGTGGGGAGGGGGGAGAGTGGGGAGGTGGAGAGTGGGGAGGGGGGAGAGTGGGAGGGGGGAGAGTGGGGAGGGGGGAGAGTGGGGAGGGGGGAGAGTTGGGAGGGGGGAGAGTGGGGAGGGGGAGAGTGTGAGAGTGGGGAGAGTGTGAGAGGGGGGAGAGTGGGGAGGGGGGAGAGTGGGGAGGGGGGAGAGTGGGGAGGGGGGAGAGTGGGGAGGGGGGAGAGTGGGGAGGGGGGAGAGTGGGGAGGGGGGAGAGTGTGAGAGTGGGGAGAGTGTGAGAGGGCGGCGAGTGGGGAGGGGGGAGAGTGGGGAGGTGGGAGAGTGGGGAGGGGGGAGAGTGGGGAGGGGGGAGAGTGTGAGAGGGGGGAGAGTGGGGAGGGGGGAGAGTGGGGAGGGGGGAGAGTGGGGAGGGGGGAGAGTGGGGAGGGGGGAGAGTGTGAGAGTGGGGAGAGTGTGAGAGGGGGGCGAGTGGGGAGGGGGGAGAGTGGGGAGGTGGGAGAGTGGGGAGGGGGGAGAGTGGGGAGGGGGGAGAGTGGGGAGGGGGGAGAGTGGGGAGGGGGGAGAGTTGGGAGGGGGGAGAGTGGGGAGGGGGGAGAGTGTGAGAGTGGGGAGAGTGTGAGAGGGGGGAGAGTGGGGAGGGGGGAGAGTGGGGAGGGGGGAGAGTGGGGAGGGGGGAGAGTGGGGAGGGGGGAGAGTGGGGAGGGGGGAGAGTGTGAGAGTGGGGAGAGTGGGGAGGGGGGGAGAGTGTGAGAGGGGGGCGAGTGGGGAGGGGGGAGAGTGTGAGAGTGGGGAGGGGGGAGAGTTGGGAGGGGGGAGAGTGGGGAGGGGGGAGAGTGGGGAGGGGGCAGAGGTGGGAGAGTGGGGAGGGGGCTGAGTGGGGAGGGGGGAGTGTGAGAGTGGGGAGGGGGGAGATTGGGGAGGGGGGAGAGTGGGGAGGGCGAGGGTGTGAGAGTGGGGAGGGGGGAGAGTGTGGGAGGGGGGAGAGTGTGAGAGGGGGGAGAGTGGGGAGGGGGGAGAGTGGGGAGAGGGGAGAGTGGGGAGGGGGGAGAGTGGGGAGGGGGGAGAGTGGGGAGGTGGGAGAGTGTGAGATTGGGGAGGGGGGAGAGTGGGGAGGGGGGAGAGTGGGGAGGGGGGAGAGTGCGGAGGGGGGAGAGTGGGGAGGGGGCAGAGTGGGAGGGGGGAGAGTGGGGAGGGGGGAGAGTGTGAGAGGGGGGAGAGTGGGGAGGGGGGAGAGTGTGAGAGGGGGGAGAGTTTGAGAGGGGGGAGAGTGGGGAGGGGGGAGAGTGTGAGAGTGGGGAGAGTGAGAGTGGGGAGAGTGGGGAGAGTGGGGAGGGGGGAGAGTGGGGAGGGGGGAGAGTTGGGAGAGTGTGAGAGTGGGGAGGGGGGAGAGTGGGGAGGGGGGAGAGTGTGAGAGTGGGGAGGGGGGAGAGTGGGGAGGGGGGAGAGTGGGGAGGGGGGAGAGTGGGGAGAGTGTGAGAGGGGGGAGGGGGGAGAGTGGGGAGGGGGGAGAGTGGGGAGGGGGGAGAGTGTGAGAGGGGGGAGAGTGGGGAGGGGGGAGAGTGGGGAGGGGGGAGAGTGGGGAGGGGGAGAGTGGGGAGGGGGGAGAGTGGGGAGGTGGGAGAGTGGGGAGGGGGGAGAGTGTGAGAGGGGGGAGAGTGGGGAGGGGGGAGAGTGTGAGAGGGGGGAGAGTGGGGAGGGGGGAGAGTGTGAGAGGGGGGAGAGTGGGGAGGGGGGAGAGTGGGGAGGGGGGAGAGTGGGGAGGGGGGAGAGTGGGGAGGGGGGAGAGTGGGGAGGGGGGAGAGTGTGAGAGGGGGGAGAGTGGGGAGGGGGGAGAGTGGGGAGGGGGGAGAGTGGGGAGGGGGGAGAGTGGGGAGGGGGGAGAGTGTGAGAGTGGGGAGAGTGTGAGAGGGGGGCGAGTGGGGAGGGGGGAGAGTGGGGAGGTGGGAGAGTGGGGAGGGGGGAGAGTGGGGAGGGGGGAGAGTGGGGAGGGGGGAGAGTGGGGAGGGGGGAGAGTTGGGAGGGGGGAGAGTGGGGAGGGGGGAGAGTGTGAGAGTGGGGAGAGTGTGAGAGGGGGGAGAGTGGGGAGGGGGGAGAGTGGGGAGGGGGGAGAGTGGGGAGGGGGGAGAGTGGGGAGGGGGGAGAGTGGGGAGGGGGGAGAGTGGGGAGGGGGGAGAGTGTGAGAGTGGGGAGAGTGTGAGAGGGCGGCGAGTGGGGAGGGGGGAGAGTGGGGAGGTGGGAGAGTGGGGAGGGGGGAGAGTGGGGAGGGGGGAGAGTGTGAGAGGGGGGAGAGTGGGGAGGGGGGAGAGTGGGGAGGGGGGAGAGTGGGGAGGGGGGAGAGTGGGGAGGGGGGAGAGTGTGAGAGTGGGGAGAGTGTGAGAGGGGGGCGAGTGGGGAGGGGGGAGAGTGGGGAGGTGGGAGAGTGGGGAGGGGGGAGAGTGGGGAGGGGGGAGAGTGGGGAGGGGGGAGAGTGGGGAGGGGGGAGAGTTGGGAGGGGGGAGAGTGGGGAGGGGGGAGAGTGTGAGAGTGGGGAGAGTGTGAGAGGGGGGAGAGTGGGGAGGGGGGAGAGTGGGGAGGGGGGAGAGTGGGGAGGGGGGAGAGTGGGGAGGGGGGAGAGTGTGAGAGTGGGGAGAGTGGGGAGGGGGGAGAGTGTGAGAGGGGGGCGAGTGGGGAGGGGGGAGAGTGGGGAGGGGGGAGAGTGGGGAGGGGGGAGAGTGTGAGAGTGGGGAGAGTGGGGAGGGGGGAGAGTGTGAGAGTGGGGAGAGTGGGGAGGGGGGAGAGTGTGAGAGTGGGGAGAGTGGGGAGGGGGGAGAGTGTGAGAGGGGGGAGAGTGTGAGAGGGAGGGGGGAGGGAGAGGGGGGAGGGGGGGAGAGGGAGGGGGCGGCAGCTGACCCTGACGAGAGCCGCGGTGCTCGTGACAGGCGGACGAGGAGCAGATCGCTTCCACCACCACCACCACCACGACTCAGCAGCAGCAGCAGCCATTCACCATCACCATCATGTCAGCTCCCCAGCACTACGATGTGGTCGTGGTCGGAGCTGGGATCTCTGGTGAGTGACGCTCCCTCACCACCCACTCCCTCACCACCCGCTCACTAACCACCCACTCACTCACCACCCACTCACTCACCACCCGCTCACTCACCACCCGCTCACCATCACCCACTCACTCACCACCCACTCACTACCCACCCGCTCCCTCACCACCCGCTCACTCACCACCCACTCACTCACCACCCACTCACTCACCACCCACTCACTACCCACCCGCTCCCTCACCACCCGCTCACTCACCACCATCTCATCACCCCCAACTCCTGGTCTCTGTGATAGGTGCTCGCTAACAGCACTTACCCCAACAGTCCGTACAGTCTACACGGGGCACCTTTGTATTTTGCGCGTGTCAGAGGGAGTGTGTGAGAGGGTGTGTGTGTGACGGCAGTGTGTAAACAATGCGCGTGTTGTGTACACATTGCAACCAGAGAGACAAAGGCGGCCGGGCGTGGTTGCTGGCCGCCCACCGGCTCGTGTGCCACTGTTTCCCGGCCTCCACAGGCGCTCCTGCTGCTGCTGCTCGCTACTAACAGCCACTTGCCCCAACAGCCTGTCACAGGCTACACGGGGGATCTTTGTCTGTGTGTGTGTGAGTGTGGAGCGGTGGTGCAGTGGTTAGCGATGCGCTTCGCTACGAACACGCCCACCCGAGTTCGATTCCCGCTCACGGCCACCAATATCAGCGACAGTTATCTGAACCAGTCCTGGGCCTCCCCCAGGTCGACTCAGCCTCGAATGAGTACTCGGTGTGGTGTTGCAGTAAGCATCGCCACTGGGGAGACAAAGGCGGTCGGGCGTGGTGCTGGCCACCCACCCCCTCGTGTGCCACAGTGCCGGTAAGCCTTCATAGCTGCTACTCGCTCTGCATGTGTGTGTCTTTGTGAGATGGGGCCTTACCATCAGCCCCACCAAAACTAAGCATCTGCCTGGATATTTTGTACCATCGGACACTCCACCCCCACAACTCCCAATCGGTGATGGGGCAGTTGTGGAGAGAGTGGAGAGTTTCCCATACCTGGGGAGTGTGCTTATGACCGGCTCCAGTTTAACAGCAGAGGTCTCACTCCGAATCAGTCGAGCGGCAATATCTTTTCATCGGTTGCGTAACTCTGTGTGGAAGCTACCACCTGGTCTGTCGCTCCGCACTAAGCTTCAGGTCTTCTCGGCCACGGTCATTCCCTCCCTTCTCTACGCTTGCGAAACGTGGACCCCCCCTAATGGAACATCTTCACCGGTTAGAAACATTTAGGCTGGCCTGCCTACGATCCATCCTGGGTTTAACCAGACTGGATTGTGTGAGGAGCTCACAAATCCTTGAAAGATCTGGGCAAGGTCCCATCGGTGAGCTCCTCCGGCGGGGAAGGCAGCGATGGCTGGGTCATGTAGCCCGCATGCCCAGCCACCGCATGCCGAAACAGCTTTTGTTTGGCCGGATTGAGGGGGCTAAGCGGGCGCGGCACGGGCTAGAGAAGAGATGGAGTGATGTGGTGCAGGAGGATGTGGAGCTGAGTGGACTTGCCGATGACTGGTACCAGCAGTGTCAAGATCGGCCTCTGTGGAGGAGGCTCGTGAAGGACACTACTGGGCAGTTGGAGGCAGTCGCCCTCCAACAACAACGGAGGGCGGAGGAGCGACGCTCACAACAACGAGCGGAGCGCCGGGTGGCTAAAGCACAGCAGGTTGGCACAGTAGGGGGCACAGGTGGTGCATCAGCCAGTCATCTCAGTCAGTCGACCCGTGGCACCTGGGTCTGCCCCGTGACCTCCTGCCAGCGGGCGTTCGACACTTCACGTGGCCTCAGGTTGCACATAGCCTGGCACAAGCGTCGTGGTGACGTCACCGCCACTTAGTGGCGAATGGCGGTTGTTGTTGTTGTGTGTGTATGTGTGTATGTCTGTGTGTGTGTGTCTGTGTGTGTGTGTATGTGTGTGTGTCTGTGTGTGTGTGTCTTTGTGAGTGTGTGTGTGTGTGTCTTTGTGAGTGAGTGTGTGTGTCTTTGTGAGTGAGTGTGTGTGTCTTTGTGAGTGTGTGTGTCTTTGTGAGTGTGTGTGTGTCTTTGTGAGTGAGTGTGTGTGTCTTTGTGAGTGTGAGTGTGTGTGTCTTTGTGAGTGTGTGGCTGTGTGTCTTTGTGAGTGAGTGTGTGTGTGTCTTTGTGAGTGAGTGTGTGTGTCTTTGTGAGTGTGTGTGTCTTTGTGAGTGAGTGTGTCTTTGTGAGTGAGTGTGTGTGCGTCTTTGTGAGTGAGTGTGTGTGTGTCTTTGTGAGTGAGTGTGTGTGTCTTTGTGAGTGTGTGTGTCTTTGTGAGTGTGTGTGTCTTTGTGAGTGTGTGTGTCTTTGTGAGTGTGTGTGTCTTTGTGAGTGTGTGTGTCTTTGTGAGTGAGTGTGTGTGTGTCTTTGTGAGTGAGTGTGTGTATGTGTCTTTGTGAGTGAGTGTCTGTGTGTCTTTGTGAGTGTGTGTGTGTCTTTGTGAGTGTGTGTGTGTGTCTTTGTGAATGAGTGTGTGTGTCTTTGTGAGTGAGTGTGTGTGTCTTTGTGAGTGTGTGTCTTTGTGAGTGTGTGTGTGTCTTTGTGAGTGTGTGTGTCTTTGTGAGTGAGTGTGTGTGTCTTTGTGAGTGTGTGTCTTTGTGAGTGAGTGTGTGTGTGTCTTTGTGAGTGAGTGTGTGTGCGTCTTTGTGAGTGAGGGTGTGTGTGTGTCTTTGTGAGTGAGTGTCTGTGTGTCTTTGTGTGTCTGTGTGTCTTTGTGAGTGTGTGTGTCTTTGTGAGTGTGTGTGTCTTTGTGAGTGTGTGTGTCTTTGTGAGTGTGTGTGTCTTTGTGAGTGTGTGTGTGTGTGTCTTTGTGAGTGAGTGTGTGTGTCTTTGTGAGTGAGTGTGTGTGTCTTTGTGAGTGTGTGTGTCTTTGTGAGTGTGTGTGTGTCTTTGTGAGTGAGTGTGTGTGTCTTTGTGAGTGTGAGTGTGTGTGTCTTTGTGAGTGTGTGGCTGTGTGTCTTTGTGAGTGAGTGTGTGTGTGTCTTTGTGAGTGAGTGTGTGTGTCTTTGTGAGTGTGTGTGTCTTTGTGAGTGAGTGTGTCTTTGTGAGTGAGTGTGTGTGCGTCTTTGTGAGTGAGTGTGTGTGTGTCTTTGTGAGTGAGTGTGTGTGTCTTTGTGAGTGTGTGTGTCTTTGTGAGTGTGTGTGTCTTTGTGAGTGTGTGTGTCTTTGTGAGTGTGTGTGTCTTTGTGAGTGTGTGTGTCTTTGTGAGTGAGTGTGTGTGTGTCTTTGTGAGTGAGTGTGTGTATGTGTCTTTGTGAGTGAGTGTCTGTGTGTCTTTGTGAGTGTGTGTGTGTCTTTGTGAGTGTGTGTGTGTGTCTTTGTGAATGAGTGTGTGTGTCTTTGTGAGTGAGTGTGTGTGTCTTTGTGAGTGTGTGTCTTTGTGAGTGTGTGTGTGTCTTTGTGAGTGTGTGTGTCTTTGTGAGTGAGTGTGTGTGTCTTTGTGAGTGTGTGTCTTTGTGAGTGAGTGTGTGTGTGTCTTTGTGAGTGAGTGTGTGTGCGTCTTTGTGAGTGAGGGTGTGTGTGTGTCTTTGTGAGTGAGTGTCTGTGTGTCTTTGTGTGTCTGTGTGTCTTTGTGAGTGTGTGTGTCTTTGTGAGTGTGTGTGTCTTTGTGAGTGTGTGTGTCTTTGTGAGTGTGTGTGTCTTTGTGAGTGTGTGTGTCTTTGTGAGTGTGTGTTTGAGTGAGTGTCTGTGTGTCTTTGTGAGTGTGTGTGTATCTTTGTGAGTGAGTGTGTGTGTCTTTGTGAGTGTGTGTGTGTCTTTGTGAGTGAGTGTGTGTGTGTCTTTGTGAGTGAGTGTGTGTGTGTGTGTCTTTGTGAGTGTTTGTGTCTTTGTGAGTGAGTGTGTGTGTCTTTGTGAGTGAGTGTGTGTGTGTGTGTCTTTGTGAATGTCTGTGTGTCTTTGTGAGTGTGTGTGTGTCTTTGTGAGTGAGTGTGTGTGCGTCTTTGTGAGTGAGTGTGTGTGTGTGTCTTTGTGAGTGAGTGTCTGTGTGTCTTTGTGAGTGTGTGTGTCTTTGTGAGTGTGTGTGTCTTTGTGAGTGTGTGTGTCTTTGTGAGTGAGTGTGTGTGTCTTTGTGAGTGTGTGTGTGTGCGTGTCTTTGTGAGTGAGTGTGTGTATGTGTCTTTGTGAGTGAGTGTCTGTGTGTCTTTGTGAGTGTGTGTGTATCTTTGTGAGTGAGTGTCTGTGTGTCTTTGTGAGTGAGTGTGTGTGTTTTTGTGAGTGAATGTGTGTATCTTTGTGAGTGTGTGTGTGTGTCTTTGTGGGTGTGTGTCTTTGTGAGTGAGTGTGTGTGTGTCTTTGTGAGTGAGTGTGTGTGTCTTTGTGAGTGTGTGTGTGTCTTTGTGAGTGAGTGTGTGTGTGTCTTTGTGAGTGAGTGTGTGTGTGTGTCTTTGTGAGTGTTTGTGTGAGTCTTTGTGAGTGTGTGTGTCTTTGTGAGTGAGTGTGTGTGTCTTTGTGAGTGAGTGTGTGTGTGTGTCTTTGTGAATGTCTGTGTGTCTTTGTGAGTGTGTGTGTCTTTGTGAGTGAGTGTGTGTGTGTCTTTGTGAGTGAGTGTCTGTGTGTCTTTGTGAGTGAGTGTGTGTCTTTGTGAGTGAGTGTGTGTCTTTGTGAGTGAGTGTCTGTGTGTCTTTGTGAGTGAGTGTGTGTGTCTTTGTGAGTGAGTGTCTGTGTGTCTTTGTGAGTGTGTGTGTCTTTGTGAGTGAGTGTGTGTGTCTTTGTGAGTGTGTGTGTCTTTGTGAGTGTGTGTGTGTCTTTGTGAGTGAGTGTCTGTGTGTGTCTTTGTGAGTGAGTGTCTGTGTGTCTTTGTGAGTGTGTGTGTATGTCTTTGTGAGTGAGTGTGTGTGTTTTTGTGAGTGAGTGTGTGTATCTTTGTGAGTGTGTGTGTGTCTTTGTGGGTGTGTGTGTGTGTCTTTGTGAGTGAGTGTGTGTCTTTGTGAGTGAGTGTGTGTGTCTTTGTGAGTGAGTGTGTGTGTCTTTGTGAGTGAGTGTGTGTGTCTTTGTGAGTGAGTGTGTGTGTGTGTCTTTGTGAGTGAGTGTGTGTGTGTGTCTTTGTGAGTGTGTGTGTGTGTCTTTGTGAGTGTGTGTGTGTCTTTGTGAGTGTGTGTGTCTTTGTGAGTGAGTGTGTGTGTCTTTGTGAGTGAGTGTGTGTGTCTTTGTGAGTGAGTGTGTGTGTCTTTGTGAGTGTGTGTGTGTCTTTGTGAGTGAGTGTGTGTGTCTTTGTGAGTGTGTGTCTGTGTGTCTTTGTGAGTGAGTGTGTGTGTGTCTTTGTGAGTGAGTGTGTGTGTCTTTGTGAGTGTGTGTGTCTTTGTGAGTGTGTGTGTCTTTGTGAGTGAGTGTGTCTTTGTGAGTGAGTGTGTGTGCGTCTTTGTGAGTGAGTGTGTGTGTGTCTTTGTGAGTGAGTGTGTGTGTGTCTTTGTGAGTGAGTGTGTGTGTGTCTTTGTGAGTGAGTGTGTGTGTGTGTCTTTGTGAGTGTTTGTGTGAGTCTTTGTGAGTGTGTGTGTCTTTGTGAGTGAGTGTGTGTGTCTTTGTGAGTGAGTGTGTGTGTGTGTCTTTGTGAATGTCTGTGTGTCTTTGTGAGTGTGTGTGTGTCTTTGTGAGTGAGTGTGTGTGTGTCTTTGTGAGTGAGTGTCTGTGTGTCTTTGTGAGTGAGTGTGTGTCTTTGTGAGTGAGTGTCTGTGTGTCTTTGTGAGTGAGTGTGTGTGTCTTTGTGAGTGAGTGTCTGTGTGTCTTTGTGAGTGTGTGTGTCTTTGTGAGTGAGTGTGTGTGTCTTTGTGAGTGAGTGTGTGTGTCTTTGTGAGTGTGTGTGTCTTTGTGAGTGTGTGTGTGTCTTTGTGAGTGAGTGTCTGTGTGTCTTTGTGAGTGAGTGTGTGTATGTCTTTGTGAGTGAGTGTGTGTGTTTTTGTGAGTGAGTGTGTGTATCTTTGTGAGTGTGTGTGTGTCTTTGTGGGTGTGTGTGTGTCTTTGTGAGTGAGTGTGTGTCTTTGTGAGTGAGTGTGTGTGTCTTTGTGAGTGAGTGTGTGTGTCTTTGTGAGTGAGTGTGTGTGTCTTTGTGAGTGAGTGTGTGTGTCTTTGTGAGTGTGTGTGTGTCTTTGTGAGTGAGTGTGTGTGTCTTTGTGAGTGTGTGTCTGTGTGTCTTTGTGAGTGAGTGTGTGTCTTTGTGAGTGAGTGTGTGTGTCTTTGTGAGTGAGTGTGTGTGTCTTTGTGAGTGTGTGTGTGTCTTTGTGAGTGAGTGTGTGTGTCTTTGTGAGTGTGTGTCTGTTTGTCTTTGTGAGTGAGTGTGTGTCTTTGTGAGTGAGTGTGTGTGTCTTTGTGAGTGTGTGTGTCTTTGTGAGTGAGTGTGTCTTTGTGAGTGAGTGTGTGTGTGTCTTTGTGAGTGAGTGTGTGTGTGTCTTTGTGAGTGAGTGTCTGTGTGTCTTTGTGAGTGAGTGTGTGTCTTTGTGAGTGAGTGTCTGTGTGTCTTTGTGAGTGAGTGTGTGTGTCTTTGTGAGTGAGTGTCTGTGTGTCTTTGTGAGTGTGTGTGTCTTTGTGAGTGAGTGTGTGTGTCTTTGTGAGTGAGTGTGTGTGTCTTTGTGAGTGTGTGTGTCTTTGTGAGTGTGTGTGTGTCTTTGTGAGTGAGTGTCTGTGTGTCTTTGTGAGTGAGTGTGTGTATGTCTTTGTGAGTGAGTGTGTGTGTTTTTGTGAGTGAGTGTGTGTATCTTTGTGAGTGTGTGTGTGTCTTTGTGGGTGTGTGTGTGTGTCTTTGTGAGTGAGTGTGTGTGTCTTTGTGAGTGAGTGTGTGTGTCTTTGTGAGTGAGTGTGTGTGTCTTTGTGAGTGAGTGTGTGTGTGTCTTTGTGAGTGTGTGTGTGTCTTTGTGAGTGTGTGTGTGTCTTTGTGAGTGAGTGTGTGTGTGTCTTTGTGAGTGAGTGTGTGTGTCTTTGTGAGTGAGTGTGTGTGTCTTTGTGAGTGAGTGTGTGTGTCTTTGTGAGTGTGTGTGTGTCTTTGTGAGTGAGTGTGTGTGTCTTTGTGAGTGTGTGTCTGTGTGTCTTTGTGAGTGAGTGTGTGTCTTTGTGAGTGAGTGTGTGTGTCTTTGTGAGTGTGTGTGTCTTTGTGAGTGTGTGTGTCTTTGTGAGTGAGTGTGTCTTTGTGAGTGAGTGTGTGTGCGTCTTTGTGAGTGAGTGTGTGTGTGTCTTTGTGAGTGAGTGTGTGTGTGTCTTTGTGAGTGAGTGTGTGTGTCTTTGTGAGTGTGTGTGTCTTTGTGAGTGTGTGTGTGTCTTTGTGAGTGTGTGTGTCTTTGTGAGTGTGTGTGTCTTTGTGAGTGTGTGTGTCTTTGTGAGTGTGTGTGTCTTTGTGAGTGTGTGTCTTTGTGAGTGAGTGTGTGTATGTGTCTTTGTGAGTGAGTGTTTGTGTGTCTTTGTGAGTGTGTGTGTGTCTTTGTGAGTGTGTGTGTGTCTTTGTGAGTGTGTGTGTCTTTGTGAGTGAGTGTGTGTGTCTTTGTGAGTGTGTGTCTGTGTGTCTTTGTGAGTGAGTGTGTGTGCGTCTTTGTGAGTGAGTGTGTGTGTGTGTCTTTGTGAGTGAGTGTCTGTGTGTCTTTGTGAGTGTGTGTGTCTTTGTGAGTGTGTGTGTCTTTGTGAGTGTGTGTGTCTTTGTGAGTTTGTGTGTCTTTGTGAGTGAGTGTGTGTGTCTTTGTGAGTGTGTGTGTGCGTGTCTTTGTGAGTGAGTGTGTGTATGTGTCTTTGTGAGTGAGTGTCTGTGTGTCTTTGTGAGTGTGTGTGTATCTTTGTGAGTGAGTGTGTGTGTCTTTGTGAGTGTGTGTGTGTCTTTGTGAGTGAGTGTGTGTGTGTCTTTGTGAGTGAGTGTGTGTGTGTGTCTTTGTGAGTGTTTGTGTGTGTCTTTGTGAGTGAGTGTGTGTGTCTTTGTGAGTGAGTGTGTGTGTGTGTCTTTGTGAATGTCTGTGTGTCTTTGTGAGTGTGTGTGTGTCTTTGTGAGTGAGTGTGTGTGTCTTTGTGAGTGAGTGTGTGTGTGTCTTTGTGAGTGAGTGTGTGTGCGTCTTTGTGAGTGAGTGTGTGTGCGTCTTTGTGAGTGAGTGTGTGTGTGTGTCTTTGTGAGTGAGTGTCTGTGTGTCTTTGTGAGTGTGTGTGTCTTTGTGAGTGTGTGTGTCTTTGTGAGTGTGTGTGTCTTTGTGAGTGTGTGTGTCTTTGTGAGTGAGTGTGTGTGTCTTTGTGAGTGTGTGTGTGTCCGGCAAAACAACCCCCTACCTCCTCGCGGTGCCGGACGGGCAACTCTGTCGTGGACAGTGCTGTGGGGGGAGTTCCAATTTTGATTGGCTCCTCCCCTCATGGCATATGTGTCCACCACAGGGGCTAAACGGGGGCTCTGGACGGGTGCGAGGGGCTGGTAACCCCTCCACCTTCAATTAATTACCACAAAACCACGAATTAAAGTTGTAACAACTAAGCTTGTGCCGGAGGCCCCGGGGGGCCAGGCGTCTATGACGTCTCCTGGCCAAACCCCAATTGGCGGAGCCAGGAGATTGAATACCTACCCTCGGGGCTACTCCAGAAACAACGAAAAGCCACTACGGGTGGCCACGTGGAATGTTCGAACGCTCACTGCAGAGGAGAGGCTGCCACTCCTCTGTCGGGAGCTGGACCGGTACCGCCTGGATCTATGCGGCATTCAGGAGGTCCGGTGGACCGGCTCTGGCTCCTGCCACCATGAGGGGTGGACAGTCCTCTACTCGGGGCAGCAGACTGCCAAACAACAGGGTGTGGGTCTTCTTTTGAACAAAAGAATGAAGGGGGCGTGGGAGCGTGGCGGTGAGGTGTGGGAAGCTGTAAGCCCCAGGCTACTTTGGGCTCGCCTTCCCATCAACCGGAGGCGAGGAATGGTGGTCGTGGTTACTTATGCCCCCACCGAAGATGAACATCCGTGGAGGGATGCAGGCAAAGCCGATGAGTCAGATGCCTTCTATGACCTCCTGTCACAGGTGCTGGCTAAAGTGGCCCCTCGGGATAGAGTCATCATGTTGGGTGACTTCAATGCCCGAGTTGGTCATGATACTGGCACCTGGTCTGGAGTGATTGGAGGGCATGGGCCAGATCAGCTCAATAACAATGGTAGGAGGCTGCTAGATTTTTGTGCAGCCCATGGGCTTGTAATTACCAACACGCTGTTCCGGCATCGGCGCATCCACACAACATCATGGATGCATGCCGGGTCCAAGCAAGAACATCTGCTGGACTACATAGTGACGGACCAGCGAATGCGAGCCCATGTCCTTGACACCAGGACCTACCGTGGAGCTGATCTGCCCTCTGACCATCGACTAGTCATCTGTAAGATGCGCCTGCCATTCTTCCACTCCGGTGGTGGGTGTACACCCAGGACCCCATTCCAACCTAAAGTGGCCTGGTCTCAGTTATCTGATGAAAGTTGCAAGCGAGAATTTCATCATCGCTTGCGGCTGGGATTGGCATCGTCCCCGACTCCTCCTGATGTCGAGGGTAAATGGGCGAGGTTTAGGACTGTGACTCATGCAGCTGCAATGGCTGCTTTGGGTACGTGGTCCAGACCTCCACAGACACCCTGGATGACAGAGGAGTTGTTCAGGATGGTTGAGAAAAAGCGACAGGCCCACTGTCATCGGCTACAGAATCCCACGTCAGAGAATGAGGAGGCTTACCGCAGCCTTCGCTCGGAGGTTCGGAGAGCCGTGAGGCGCTGCAAGGATGGGTGGTGGTCGCGGGTTGCTGAGGAGATGGAGTCTGCCTCAGTGGCCCGTGATCACAAATCACTATTTAACTCCATCAAAAAAGTAACCTGCAGCGCCACACCTATTACCATCATTAGGGGAAAAAACGGTGATCCAATTTCCGACCCCCAGGAACAGGTTCGCAGATTTGCTGAGCATTTCTGTGAGGTCCTGGGGGAGGGAAAATCCCACAGCCAGGAAAACATCGTGGCACAAAGTGAGGATGACCCTGCTGAGGCTGCGGTGCCTCAAATATTGGATGAAGTCATCCCCTGTGAGTGGCTGGCTGAGGTGCCATCTGCTGAGGAAGTATTGAAGGCGATCCGGAGTCTGAGACCAGGAAAGGCAGCGGGCAGAGATGATCTCCCAAGCGAAATGCTGAGGGAGGGTGGCGTTTGTGCACAGACTGCCCTATATGACATCATAACAACAGTCTGGACCACTGGACGGGTTCCGCAGGATTGGAAGGATGCCCTGGTGGTCCCCGTTTTTAAGAAGGGGGACCGCACAGACTGTAACAACTACAGGGGCATCTCACTCCTCAGTGTGCCGGGAAAGGTCCTGGCAAGGATTATTCAGCATCGCCTTGCCAGGCACGCTGAGGAGAGGCTTGCGGAGCCCCAATGCGGTTTCAGGAAAGGGCGGTCCTGCACAGATGCCATATTTTCTGTCCGTCTGCTACAGCAGAGGTGTAGGGAATTCCAACAAGACCTACATCTCTGCTTTATTGACCTGGTCAAGGCCTATGATACCATCAGTAGGCCTGGGCTCTGCGTCGTTCTTCGTGCTTTTGGAGTACCTGACCCTCTGCTCACGATCATTAAGGACCTTCATGATGGTGAGCGGGCCCGGGTAAAACTACGTGGCCGGGAGTCAGAGCCATTCCCTGTACACCTTGGGGTGCGACAGGGATGTCCTCTGGCTCCCACATTATTTAACATCTATTTTGACCACGTAGTTCGTGAAGCCTTCAATAGCTGTACCGGGGGAATCTCCATATGGTACAGATATAATGGGAGGCTAATCGATGCCCGGGTGCGGTCAAGGGATGGCTCCCTATTGCTCAACCACGTTATGTATGCTGATGACTTGGTAATAGCTGCTCAGTCAGAGGAGGAGTTGGAGACGCTGCTGCTGAGACTGGAGCGTGCCACTAAGAGGTGGGGCCTTACCATCAGCCCCACCAAAACTAAGCACCTGCCTGGGTATTTTGTACCATCGGACACTCCACCCCCACAACTCCCAATCGGTGATGGGGCAGTTGTGGAGAGAGTGGAGAGTTTCCCATACCTGGGCAGTGTGCTTATGACTGGCTCCAGTTTAACAGCAGAGGTCTCACTCCGAATCAGTCGAGCGGCAATATCTTTTCATCGGTTGCGTAACGCTGTGTGGAAGCTACCTGGTCTGTCGCTCCGCACTAAGCTTCAGGTCTTCTCGGCCACGGTCATTCCCTCCCTTCTCTACGCTTGCGAAACGTGGACCCCCCTGGTGGAGCATCTTCGCCGGTTGGAAACATTTAGGCTGGCCTGCCTACGATCCATCCTGGGTTTAACCAGACTGGATTGTGTGAGGAGCTCACAATCCTTGAAAGATCTGGGCAGGGTCCCATCGGTGAGCTCCTCCGGCAGGCAAGGCTGCGATGGCTGGGTCATGTAGCCCGCATGCCCAGCCACCGCATGCCGAAACAGCTTTTGTTTGGCCGGATTGAGGGGGCTAAGCGGGCGCGGCACGGGCTAGAGAAGAGATGGAGTGATGTGGTACAGGAGGACGTGGAGCTGAGTGGACTTGCCGATGACTGGTACCAGCGGTGTCAAGATCGGCCTCTGTGGAGGAGGCTCGTGAAGGATGCTACTGGGCAGTTGGAGGCAGTCGCCCTCCAACAACAACGAAGGGCGGAGGAGCGACGCTCACAACAGCGAGCGGAGCGCCGGGTGGCTAAAGCACAGCAGGTTGGCACAGTAGGGGGCACAGGTGGTGCATCAGCCAGTCATCTCAGTCGGTCGACCCGTGGCACCTGGGTCTGCCCCGTGACCTCCTGCCAGCGGGCGTTCGACACTTCACGTGGCCTCACGGTGCACATAGCCTGGCACAAGCGTCGTGGTGACGTCACCGCCACTTAGTGGCGAATGGCGGTTGTTGTTGTGTGTGTGTGCGTGTCTTTGTGAGTGAGTGTGTGTATGTGTCTTTGTGAGTGAGTGTCTGTGTGTCTTTGTGAGTGTGTGTGTATCTTTGTGAGTGAGTGTCTGTGTGTCTTTGTGAGTGAGTGTGTGTGTTTTTGTGAGTGAGTGTGTGTATCTTTGTGAGTGTGTGTGTGTGTCTTTGTGGGTGTGTGTCTTTGTGAGTGAGTGTGTGTGTGTCTTTGTGAGTGAGTGTGTGTGTCTTTGTGAGTGTTTGTGTGAGTCTTTGTGAGTGTGTGTGTCTTTGTGAGTGAGTGTGTGTGTCTTTGTGAGTGAGTGTGTGTGTGTGTCTTTGTGAATGTCTGCGTGTCTTTGTGAGTGTGTGTGTGTCTTTGTGAGTGAGTGTGTGTGTGTCTTTGTGAGTGAGTGTCTGTGTGTCTTTGTGAGTGAGTGTCTGTGTGTCTTTGTGAGTGAGTGTGTGTCTTTGTGCGTGAGTGTCTGTGTGTCTTTGTGAGTGAGTGTGTGTGTCTTTGTGAGTGAGTGTCTGTGTGTCTTTGTGAGTGTGTGTGTCTTTGTGAGTGAGTGTGTGTGTCTTTGTGAGTGTGTCTTTGTGAGTGTGTGTGTCTTTGTGAGTGTGTGTGTGTCTTTGTGAGTGAGTGTCTGTGTGTCTTTGTGAGTGTGTGTGTATGTCTTTGTGAGTGAGTGTGTGTGTTTTTGTGAGTGAGTGTGTGTATCTTTGTGAGTGTGTGTGTGTGTGTCTTTGTGGGTGTGTGTGTCTTTGTGAGTGAGTGTGTGTGTGTGTCTTTGTGAGTGAGTGTGTGTGTCTTTGTGAGTGAGTGTGTGTGTCTTTGTGAGTGAGTGTGTGTCTTTGTGAGTGTGTGTGTGTGTCTTTGTGAGTGTGTGTGTGTCTTTGTGAGTGTGTGTGTTTCTTTGTGAGTGAGTGTGTGTGTGTCTTTGTGAGTGTCTGTGTGAGTCTTTGTGAGTGTGTGTGTCTTTGTGAGTGAATGTGTGTGTCTTTGTGAGTGAGTGTGTGTCTTTGTGAGTGTCTGTGTGTCTTTGTGAGTGTGTGTGTCTTTGTGAGTGAGTGTGTGTGTGTCTTTGTGAGTGAGTGTGTGTGTGTCTTTGTGAGTGAGTGTGTGTGCGTCTTTGTGAGTGAGTGTGTGTGCGTCTTTGTGAGTGAGTGTGTGTGTGTGTCTTTGTGAGTGAGTGTCTGTGTGTCTTTGTGAGTGTGTGTGTCTTTGTGAGTGTGTGTGTCTTTGTGAGTGTGTGTGTCTTTGTGAGTGAGTGTGTGTGTCTTTGTGAGTGTGTGTGTGTGCGTGTCTTTGTGAGTGAGTGTGTGTATGTGTCTTTGTGAGTGAGTGTCTGTGTGTCTTTGTGAGTGTGTGTGTATCTTTGTGAGTGAGTGTCTGTGTGTCTTTGTGAGTGAGTGTGTGTGTTTTTGTGAGTGAGTGTGTGTATCTTTGTGAGTGAGTGTGTGTGTCTTTGTGGGTGTGTGTCTTTGTGAGTGAGTGTGTGTGTGTCTTTGTGAGTGAGTGTGTGTGTCTTTGTGAGTGTTTGTGTGAGTCTTTGTGAGTGTGTGTGTCTTTGTGAGTGAGTGTGTGTGTCTTTGTGAGTGAGTGTGTGTGTGTGTCTTTGTGAATGTCTGCGTGTCTTTGTGAGTGTGTGTGTGTCTTTGTGAGTGAGTGTGTGTGTGTCTTTGTGAGTGAGTGTCTGTGTGTCTTTGTGAGTGAGTGTCTGTGTGTCTTTGTGAGTGAGTGTGTGTCTTTGTGCGTGAGTGTCTGTGTGTCTTTGTGAGTGAGTGTGTGTGTCTTTGTGAGTGAGTGTCTGTGTGTCTTTGTGAGTGTGTGTGTCTTTGTGAGTGAGTGTGTGTGTCTTTGTGAGTGTGTCTTTGTGAGTGTGTGTGTCTTTGTGAGTGTGTGTGTGTCTTTGTGAGTGAGTGTCTGTGTGTCTTTGTGAGTGTGTGTGTATGTCTTTGTGAGTGAGTGTGTGTGTTTTTGTGAGTGAGTGTGTGTATCTTTGTGAGTGTGTGTGTGTGTGTCTTTGTGGGTGTGTGTGTCTTTGTGAGTGAGTGTGTGTGTGTGTCTTTGTGAGTGAGTGTGTGTGTCTTTGTGAGTGAGTGTGTGTGTCTTTGTGAGTGAGTGTGTGTCTTTGTGAGTGTGTGTGTGTGTCTTTGTGAGTGTGTGTGTGTCTTTGTGAGTGTGTGTGTTTCTTTGTGAGTGAGTGTGTGTGTGTCTTTGTGAGTGTCTGTGTGAGTCTTTGTGAGTGTGTGTGTCTTTGTGAGTGAATGTGTGTGTCTTTGTGAGTGAGTGTGTGTCTTTGTGAGTGTCTGTGTGTCTTTGTGAGTGTGTGTGTCTTTGTGAGTGAGTGTGTGTGTGTCTTTGTGAGTGAGTGTCTGTGTGTGTCTTTGTGAGTGTGCGGAGCGGTTAGTGCTCTGCCGCTATGAACTTGATGACCCGAGTTCGATTCCCGCTCACTTTCGTCAGTCCTGGGGCTCCCCTAGGTCGACTCAGCCTCAAATGTGTTGCTGGTGTGGTGTGGAAAAATCGCCATTGGGGAGACAAAGGCGGTTGGGCGTGGTATTGGCTACCCACTCGCTCGTGGCCATCAAGGCGCTGCTACTCGCTAACAGCGCTCGCCCCAGCAGTCTGTTCAGGCTATACGGGGGATTTATTTTTGCGTGCACCTAGCCTGGCACAAGCGCCGCGGTGACATCACTAGCACTTAGTGGTGAAAGGCGGCTGTTGTTGTGGCTGTGTGTGAGGGCGGCAGATACAGCCAATGATATCCATGCCTTCTTTAACATCCTTTCCCCAGATCCTCGCTAAAGTGGCCTCTTGGGATAGAGGCATCCTATTGGGGGACCTTAATGCCCGAGTTGGTCATGATGCCGGCAGCTGGGCTGGAACGATTGGAAGGCATGGGCCAGATCAGCTCAATAACAAGGGTCGGAGGCTGCTAGACTTCTGTGCAGCCCATGGGCTTGTAATCACCAACCACGTTGTTCCGGCATCGGCGCATCCACCACACATCATGGATGCACGCCGGGTCCAAGCAAAAACATCTGCTGGACTACATAGTGACAGAACAGCGTTTGCGGGCCAATGTCCTTGACACCAGGACCTACCGTGGAGCTGATCTGCCCACTGACCATCGGCTTGTCATCTGTAAGATGCGCCTGCCATTCTTCCACTGCGGTGGTGGGTGTCCACCTAAGGATCGCATTCAAGCTCACAATGGCCTGGTCTCGGCTAGCTGATGAAAGTTGCGAGCGAGAATTTAATCATCGCTTCTAGCCGGGGTTTTGGTATCGGGGGAGGTTCAGGATTGTGGTTCATGTGGCTGCAATGTCAGCATTGGGTACATGGTGCAGACCTCCGTGGCTGACAACAGGAGATGTTCCAGCTGGCTGAGAGGAAGCAACAACCCCACTGCCACGGGTTGCAGCATCCCACGTCCGACAATAATATTTACCGTGGCCTTCGCTCGGAGGTTCGGAGAAAAACCTTGCAGCACTGCAAGGATGAGCGGCTTGCAGAGAAGATGGAATTTGCCTCGGTTGCGTGCGATCACAAATCACTCTTGAACTCTGTCGCAAAAAAAGTGTCTTGCAGAGCCACACGCATCACCACCCTTCAGGGAAATAACCGGCGGTCCGCCCCAAGGAGCCGGTCTTCAGGTTTTGCTGAGCATTTCTGACGTCTTGACAGGGGGGGGGGGGGGGGGGGGGGGAAATCCGTCAGCCCAGGTGACATCATGGGGCAAGGTGACCCTGCTGGTTCCTGCAAGCCCTCAAATGTTGCAGCAAGTAGCTACCCCCATGTGAGTGGATGGCTGAGGTGCCACTGTTGCAGTGTGTAGGGCGATGCGGAGTGCAGCTAAAGCGGCTAACAGATGTGACTCATCAAGTGAACTGTTGGGGGAGGGTGGCGTTGGCGTGCAGGGCCGCCTGTTGCGGCATCATTGCAAGCAGCCTGGTCCACGGGATGGATTTGATTCTGCGAGATTGTATGTGGGATGCCCCTGGTGTGCCCCCATTTGAGCCAAAGTGTGTGGGGGGGGAAGGGGGAGGGGTGGGGAGCGCATTGATTGCATCTCGCCGTGGTGCCGTTCCATTCTCGACGCTTCCATACCTCCCGAATGGGATGGCGAGCCTGGCGTGCCCTCCGCCATGGAGGTTGTGCTACAGGCAAGCCCAGCATTTGCGGCCGTATCTCTGTCCTCTCCCCCGTAATCAAGATATTCGAGAGAGACAGAGAGAGAGAGAGAGAAAAAAACAGAAAAATAATCACAAATTCTATCTCAGACCCAAGCCCTGCTCCATCCGAAGCGATCTGGCGCTCGAGAAAAACCGAGCACAGCTTAAAAAAAAACTCTTGGCTTCTCCTACTACGATTCATATTGCACGAGATAAGGCCTCACTGAGCTTCATGGCTCTTTTGTCGGAAGCGGCCTGGTCATCATAAATGATTAGCTCGACGGAGCGGCTTATCACGTGCAAATGCATCGCGGCCATATACTTCAAATGCACGTTTCTAAATGTGGCGGGGAAAACCGGAGGACAAGGCATCCGACCACGGGGAGAGAGACACGGCTGCCTGCGTATAGTTAATGTCATAACAGGTCCCTGCAGGGTGGGCTGGTAGGGACATTGGAATTTCTCACTTCGTTAAAGTATTGAAAGGGGGCGGACGGACGGACGGACACATGAATCTATCGCAGGCTGGTACACTCAGTTCACAACATCGTTCCTGCCAGTAAAACACTCCACTCCCTTTGAGTGGTGGGGCAGTGGTGGAGGGAGTCGATACGTTTCTGTACTTTGGGGGAGTCAGCTTGTGACCGGCTCTGGTTTGACAGCAGAAGTCTGTTCGGCCGAATTAGCGGTGGCTAAACTAATGCTGCAACGGACGAGATGCAGGTGCACTGGCCAATGGCTGGCACCAGCGGTGTCAAGGAGGCTCGTGAAGGACGCTACCGAGAAGTGCCAGGCTACGTGCACTTCGAGGCTACTGGGCAATTGGACGCATTCGCTCTGCAACAACAGCGGAGGAAGCATTCCTGGTGAATCCGCCCCTCATCTCAGCCACGGAACCTGTCCCGCGAGCTCTTACACGTAGCCTTGCGCAGCTTTCAATCCGTAACACCTGCGTCTCTCTTCCACGCTTCACGTGGTCCTGAAGGTGCACCTAGCCTGGCACATGCGCCGCGGTGATGTCACAGCCACCGGTGGCTATTGTTCTAGCCGCTGTTGTGTAAGTGCCCACCGGCAGCACTTGCCCCAAGTGCCTGTGCGGGGTACACGGGGGACCTTTGTCTTTGTGTGTCTCCTCCCTGCATCCCGTTGCCAGGGAAACCCCGCTGGTTGCTATGGCGACAGTGCAGGCTTCCTTCTGCTCGCAGTCACGCCCGTGTGTGTGTGTGTGCGTGTGTGTGTGTGTGTTCGTGTGTGTGTGTTCGTGTGTGTGTGTGTGTGTTCGTGTGTGTGTGCGTGTGTGTTCGTGTGTGTGTGTTCGTGTGTGTGTGTGTGTGCGTGTGTGTGTGTGTGTTCGTGTGTGTGTGTGTGTTCGTGTGTGTGTGTGTTCGTGTGTGTGTGTGTTCGTGTTCGTGTGTGTGTTCGTGTGTGTGTGTGTTCGTGTTCGTGTGTGTGTGTGTTCGTGTGTGTGTGTGTGTTCGTGTGTGTGTGTTCGTGTGTGTGTGTTCGTGTGTGTGTGTGTGTGTTTGTGTTCGTGTGTTCGTGCGTGTGTGTGTGTGTTCGTGTGTGTGCGTGTGTGTGTGTTCGTGTGTGTGTGTGTTCGTGTGTGTTCGTGTGTGTGTGTGTTCGTGTGTGTGTGTTCGTGTGTGTGTTCGTGTGTGTGTGTGTGTGTTCGTGTGTGTGTGTTCGTGTGTGTGTTCGTGTGTGTGTTCGTGTGTGTGTGTGTGTGCGTGTGTGTGTGTTCGTGTGTGTGTGTGCATGTGTGTGTGTGTGTGCGTGTATCTTTATCTTTGTATATATAATGGGGAGCGGTTGTACAACGGTTAACGCACTGCACTATGAACCCAGCGACCTGGGTTCGATTCCCGCTTGCAGCCAACACCAAGTGACAAATATCTGAACCGGTCCTGGGCCTCCTCTAGGTCGATTCAGCCTCAAATGAGTACCTGGTGCGGTGTGTAAATATCGCCACTGGGGAGACAAAGGCGACCGGGCGTGGTGCTGGCCACCCACCCCCTCGTGTACCGTTCCGGCCTTCATAGGTGCTCGCTAACAGCACTTGCCCCTACAGTCTGATAAAGGCTATACGGGGGATCTTTGTCTTTGTGTGTGCCTGTGTGTGCCGCATGCCAAAACAGCTTCTGTTTGGCCGGATAGATGGGGCTAAACGGGCGCGGCACGGGTGAGAGAAGAGATTGACTGATGCCGTACATGATGATGTGGAGCTGAGTGGACTTGCCCATGAGTGGTATCAGCTCTGTCAAGATCGGCCTCAGTGGATGAGGTTTGTCAAGGACGCTGCTGGGCAGCTGGAGGCAGTCGCCCTCCAGCAACAACGGAGGGCGGAGGAGCGACGCTCACAACAAACGAGCGGAGCGCCGGGTGGCTAAAGCACAGCAACTTGGCACAAGTTGGGGGAGAGCACAATTGGTGCTTCTGCCGGCCATCTCAGTCAGTCAACTCATGACATCTGCTGGGTCTGTCCTGTGACCTCCTGCCAACAGCGAGCCTTAGGCTCTTTCACGTGACCTAAAAGTGCACCTAGCCTGGCACAAGCGCCGTGGTGATGTCACCGCAAACTGTAACTATTGCTGTTGTTGGTGTACGCGCGTGCGGGCAGTGCCACCGCCCGTGATGGAGATGATGTGAACTGGAACCTGGGCCCTACATTGTCTTACCTGGCTGGCTGTGCGTAGTTAATCATCGGCCACCGGGGAGACAGAGCTTCTCGCCGGACATGCCCACCCACCTCCTCATGTGCCACAGTGCCGGTATAGTCTTCACAGGTGCTACTCGCTATCAGCACTTGCCCCAACACTCTGTTAAGGCTACACGGGGGTCTTTGTCTTTGCACGCACCAGGGCTGTATGCTGCGCGCCACCTCGCACACCACGGAGTCAAGGTCCTGGTGCTGGAGGCGCGCGACCGCGTTGGGGGTCGAACTTTCACCATCCAGGTGAGGTGGGGGAGGAAGAGGGAGGGGGACACTTTCACCACACCGTGCTGACACGGTTGATCCTTTTGTCAGAAGCGTAGCTGGCTGTCGCAAGAGACAGCTGCTCGGCGGAGTGGCAGCTGATCGTCGTCAAGTGGAACTGTATAGCGACGTTGATTCTAAATGTGGAGGGGGGGGAAACCGGAGGACCTGGAGAAAAATCCACGCATTGACCACCATGGGAAGAGAAACACTCAAAATATACAGCAGCAGCAGCAGCAGTCAGCGTCAGGGTCCGGGATCGAACCCCCGCCCTCCTGTACACCAGGCGAGGTGGTTAACATCACCTAGCCACCGTGATGATGAGAGACACGCAAACTCCAAATATACAGCAGCAGCAGCAGTTAACGTCAGGGTCCGGGATCGAACCCCCGACCTCCTGTACACCAGGCGAGGTGGTTAACATCACCTAGCCACCGTGATGATGAGAGACACGCAAACTCCAAATATACAGCAGCAGCAGCAGCAGTTAACGTCAGGGTCCGGGATCGAACCCCCGACCTCCTGTACACCAGGCGAGGTGGTTAACATCACCTAGCCACCGTGATGATGAGAGACACGCAAACTCCAAATATACAGCAGCAGCAGCAGTCAACGTCAGGGTCCGGGATCGAACCCCCGACCTCCTGTACACCAGGCGAGGTGGTTAACATCACCTAGCCACCGTGAGGGGGAGGGTGAACTTGGACCACCACGTGACGGAGTGGGAGGGTGGAGGGGGGGACCTTGACCATCCAGCTGAGGGGGGAAGCGGAGTGGGAGGGTGGAGGTTTGGACTTTCACCACCTCCATCACCACCACCACGTGAACGGGGAATGGGACGGAGTGGGAGGGGGGAGGTTTGGACTTTCACCACCACGTGAAGGGGGAAGGGGACAGAGTGGAACGAGGGAGGGGTGGACTTTCACCACCACCACGTGAAGGGGGAATGGGATGGAGTGGGAGGGGGGAGGGGTGGACTTTCACCACCACGTGAAGGGGGAATGGGATGGAGTGGGAGGGGGGAGGGGTGGACTTTCACCACCACCATCACCACCACGTGAAGGGGGAATGGGATGGAGTGGGAGGGGGGAGGGGTGGACTTTCACCACCACCATCACCACCACGTGAAGAGGGAAGGGGACGGAGTGGGAGGGTGGAGGTTTGGACTTTCACCACCACCATCACCACGTGAAGGGGGCGGGTGGACTTTCACCATCCTAGAACTAGTTTGTGTGTTTACAGCTTAAGGCCCCACTGAGCTATGGAAATATTTCTCAGACAGTCGACCTGACCATCACAGATGGTAGCTTAACCGAGTGGCACCGTATCATGTTATAGCAGACTCATAGAGCCCCATGGAGACCCATAGAGACCCATACTCATAGAGACCCACAGAGACTCATTGAGCCCCATACAGACCCACAGAAACCCATACTTACAGAGATCCACAGTGATCCAGTCTCATAGAGCTGCATAGAGACCCACAGAAACCCATACTCAGATACCCAAGGAGACCCACAGATATCCACAGACTCATAGAGCCCCATGGAGACCCATAGAGACCCATAAGCATAGAGACTTTTTATTTATTTTACCAGCTGTAAGGCCCACTGAGCTACGTAGCTCTTTCACAGAAGCGACCTGGACACTACAGATGATAGATCAACAGAAGTGGCGGCTCATCGTAGCCAAATAAAATCTGATACGCGTGATGTCGATTCTCAACGTGGAGGGAAAGAACCCGGACCGCCCAGACAGGAAATCCATGCAGTCACCACCACGGGGAGAGACAGAAAAAGAGAGACACCACAAACTCCAAAACATACAGCAGCAGGCATCGCCAGAGTCTGGGATCGAACCCACGACCACCTGCAGACCGGGCGAGGTAGTTCACATCTCGGGGTAGGTGGGGGTGCGAATGGTCACTCACCCACTACCCAGGGTCACAATGCAGACGCCGGCGGCTGCACCGGATCCACACGAGCGTCAATGTTATTCTACCCCCTTCATTGTATCCGTCCATTGTTCACTTTCCTCTGCATTCGTCACCCCACCCACCCCTCCTCTACCCCCTCGCCAGGGCCCCGAGTTCGGCTACGTGGACGTGGGGGGCGCCTACGTGGGGCCCACCCAGGACCGAATCCTGGGCCTGGCGCGCGATCTGGGCGTGCAGACCTACCGCGTGAACGAGCGGGAGCGCCTCCTGTACTACAAGCACGTGCGTGTGTGGTGTGCCCCCTGGACACACATCAACAGCCCCCCGTGCCACTCACCCACCCACTCACTCACAACTCATGCCACACCCCCCACTCACTCACTGACTAACTCACTCACCCACTCAGTCACCCACTCAGTCACCCACTCAGTCACCCACTCAGTCACCCACTCACCCACCTACTTACCCACCCACTCACCCACCCACTCAGTCACCCACCTACTCACCCACCCACTCAGTCACCCACTCAGTCACCCACCCACTCACCCACCCACTCAGTCACCCACTCAGTCACCCACTCACCCACCCACTCAGTCACCCACTCACCCACCCACTCACCCACCCACCCACTCACCCACCCACTCAGTCACCCACCCACTCACCCACCCACCCACTTACCCACCTACTCACCCACCCACTCAGTCACCCACTTACTCACCCACCCACTCAGTCACCCACTCAGTCACCCACCCACTCACCCACCCACTCAGTCACCCACTCACCCACCCGCTCAGTCACCCACTCAGTCACCCACTCAGTCACCCACCCACTCACCTACCCACTCAGTCACCCACTCAGTCACCCACTCACCCACCCACTCAGTCACCCACTCAGGTGCACCACTTTTAATTCCACGCGGAGTGTAGCATACTCAAGGGACAGACCCAGATGGTGCAATAGATTGACTTGCTGTGCCAGGCTAGTGCAGAAGGTAGTCACGGGACAGACCCAGATGGTGCCATTGGGTTGACTGAGATGGCTGGCAGATGCACCACCACCGTGTCTCACCATCTCCCCTGTGTCTCCCCTGTGTCTCACCGTCTCCCCTGTGTCTCACCGTGTCTCACTGTCTCCCCTGTGTCTCACCGTGTCTCACCGTCTCCCCTGTGTCTCACCGTCTCCCCTGTGTCTCCCCTGTGTCTCACTGTCTCCCCTGTGTCTCACCGTGTCTCACTGTCTCCCCTGTGTCTCCCCTGTGTCTCCCCTGTGTCTCACCATCTCCCCTGTGTCTCCCCTGTGTCTCACTGTCTCCCCTGTGTCTCACCGTGTCTCACTGTCTCCTCTGTGTCTCCCCTGTGTCTCACTGTCTTCCCTGTGTCTCACCATGTCTCACCGTCTCCCCTGTGTCTCCCCTGTGTCTCCCCTGTGTCTCACTGTCTCCCCTGTGTCTCACCGTGTCTCACTGTCTCCCCTGTGTCTCCCCTGTGTCTCACTGTCTCCCCTGTGTCTCACTGTCTCCCCTGTGTCTCACCGTGTCTCACCGTCTCCCCTGTGTCTCCCCTGTGTCTCACTGTCTCCCCTGTGTCTCCCCTGTGTCTCCCCTGTGTCTCACTGTCTCCCCTGTGTCTCCCCTGTGTCTCACTGTCTCCCCTGTGTCTCACTGTCTCCCCTGTGTCTCACTGTCTCCCCTGTGTCTCCCCTGTGTCTCACTGTCTCCCCTGTCTCACTGTCTCCCCTGTGTCTCACCATGTCTCACCGTCTCCCCTGTGTCTCCCCTGTGTCTCACTGTCTCCCCTGTGTCTCCCCTGTGTCTCCCCTGTGTCTCACTGTCTCCCCTGTGTCTCCCCTGTGTCTCACTGTCTCCCCTGTGTCTCACTGTCTCCCCTGTGTCTCACCGTGTCTCACCGTCTCCCCTGTGTCTCCCCTGTGTCTCACTGTCGCCTCTGTGTCTCCCCTGTGTCTCCCCTGTGTCTCACTGTCTCCCCTGTGTCTCCCCTGTGTCTCACTGTCTCCCCTGTGTCTCACTGTCTTCCCTGTGTCTCACCATGTCTCACCGTCTCCCCTGTGTCTCCCCTGTGTCTCACTGTCTCCCCTGTGTCTCACCGTGTCTCACTGTCTCCCCTGTGTCTCCCCTGTGTCTCACTGTCTCCCCTGTGTCTCACTGTCTCCCCTGTGTCTCACCGTGTCTCACCGTCTCCCCTGTGTCTCCCCTGTGTCTCACTGTCTCCCCTGTGTCTCCCCTGTGTCCCCCTGTGTCTCACTGTCTCCCCTGTGTCTCCCCTGTGTCTCACTGTCTCCCCTGTGTCTCACTGTCTCCCCTGTGTCTCACTGTCTCCCCTGTGTCTCCCCTGTGTCTCACTGTCTCCCCTGTGTCTCACTGTCTCCCCTGTGTCTCACCGTGTCTCACCGTCTCCCCGGTGTCTGCCCTGTGTCTCACTGTCTCCCCTGTGTCTCCCCTGTGTCTCCCCTGTGTCTCACTGTCTCCCCTGTGTCTCCCCTGTGTCTCACTGTCTCCCCTGTGTCTCACTGTCTCCCCTGTGTCTCACCGTGTCTCACCGTCTCCCCTGTGTCTCCCCTGTGTCTCACTGTCTCCCCTGTGTCTCCCCTGTGTCTCCCCTGTGTCTCACTGTCTCCCCTGTGTCTCCCCTGTGTCTCACTGTCTCCCCTGTGTCTCCCCTGTGTCTCACTGTCTCCCCGTGTCTCACCGTCTCCCCTGTGTCTCCTCTGTGTCTCACTGTCTCCACTGTGTCTCCCCTGTGTCTCCCCTGTGTCTCACTGTCTCCCCTGTGTCTCCCCTGTGTCTCACTGTCTCACCGTGTCTCACCGTCTCCCCTGTGTCTCCCCTGTGTCTCACTGTCTCCCCTGTGTCTCCCCTGTGTCTCACTGTCTCCCCTGTGTCTCCCCTGTGTCTCACTGTCTCCCCGTGTCTCACCGTCTCCCCTGTGTCTCCTCTGTGTCTCACTGTCTCCCCTGTGTCTCCCCTGTGTCTCCCCTGTGTCTCACTGTCTCCCCTGTGTCTCCCCTGTGTCTCCCCTGTGTCTCACCGTCTCCCCTGTGTCTCCCCTGTGTCTCATTGTCTCCCTTGTGTCTCCCCGTGTCTTACTGTCTCACCGTGTCTCACCGTCTCCCCTGTGTCTCCCCTGTGTCTCACTGTCTCACCGTGTCTCACCGTCTCCCCTGTGTCTTCCCTGTGTCTCACTGTCTTCCCTGTGTCTCCCCTGTGTCTCACTGTCTCCCCTGTGTCTCCCCTGTGTCTCCCCTGTGTCTCACTGTCTCCCCGTGTCTCACCGTCTCCCCTGTGTCTCCCCTGTGTCTCACTGTCTCCCCTGTGTCTCACCGTCTCCCCTGTGTCTCCCCTGTGTCTCCCCTGTGTCTCACTGTCTCCCCTGTATCTCCCCTGTGTCTCACTGTCTCACCGTGTCTCACCATCTCCCCTGTGTCTCCCCTGTGTCTCACTGTCTCCCCTGTGTCTCCCCTGTGTCTCCCCTGTGTATCGCTGTCTCTCGTGTGGCTCATTGTCTCCCCGTGTCTCACTGTCTCCCTGTGTCTCCCCTGTGTCTCACTGTCTCCCTTGTGTCTCCCCGTGTCTTACTGTCTCACCGTGTCTCACCGTCTCCCCTGTGTCTCCCCTGTGTCTCACTGTCTCCCCTGTGTCTCCCCTGTGTATCGCTGTCTCTCGTGTGGCTCATTGTCTCACCGTGTCTCACTGTCTCCCTGTGTCTCACCGTGTCTCACCGTCTCCCCTGTGTCTCCCCGTGTCTCACTGTCTCACCGTGTCTCACCGTCTCTCCTGTGTCTCCCCTGTGTTTCACTGTCTCCCCTGTGTCTCCCCGTGTCTCACCGTCTCACCGTGTCTCACTGTCTCCCCTGTGTCTCCCCTGTGTCTCACTGTCTCCCCTGTGTCTCCCCTGTGTCTCCCCTGTGTCTCCCCTGTGTCTCACTGTCTCCCCTGTGTCTCCCCTGTATCTCACTGTCTCCCCTGTGTCTCACTGTCTCCCCTGTGTCTCCCCTGTGTCTCACTGTCTCCCCTGTGTCTCCCCGTGTCTCACCGTCTCACCGTGTCTCACCGTCTCCCCTGTGTCTCCCCTGTGTCTCACTGTCTCCCCTGTGTCTCACTGTCTCCCCTGTGTCTCCCCTGTGTCTCACTGTCTCCCTTGTGTCTCCCCTGTGTCTCACTGTCTCCCCTGTGTCTCCCCTGTGTCTCACTGTCTCCCCTGTGTCTCCCCTGTGTATCGCTGTCTCTCGTGTGGCTCATTGTCTCACCGTGTCTCACTGTCTCCCCTGTGTCTCACCGTGTCTCACTGTCTTCCCTGTGTCTCCCCTGTGTCTCACTGTCTCCCCTGTGTCTCACTGTCTCCCCTGTGTCTCCCCTGTGTCTCACTGTCTCCCCTGTGTCTCCCCTGTTTCTCACCGTCTCACCGTGTCTCACCGTGTCTCACCGTCTCCCCTGTGTCTCCCCTGTGTCTCACTGTCTCCCCTGTGTCTCACTGTCTCCCCTGTGTCTCACCGTGTCTCACCGTCTCCCCTGTGTCTCCCATGTGTCTCACTGTCTCCCCTGTGTCTCCCCGTGTCTCACCGTCTCACCGTGTCTCACCGTCTCCCCTGTGTCTCCCCTGTGTCTCACTGTCTCCCCTGTGTCTCACTGTCTCCCCTGTGTCTCACCGTGTCTCACCATCTCCCCTGTGTCTCCCCTGATTCTCACTGTCTCCCCTGTGTCTCACTGTCTCTCGTGTGGCTCATTGTCTCACCGTGTCTCACTGTCTCCCCTGTGTCTCCCCGTGTCTCACTGTCTCCCTCTGTCTCTATTCGTGTCTTCATGACCTCTGCGTCTCCTCTAAATGCCCCTCCCCCACGCCCCCCTGTGCCCCCCCCTCCCTCTACCCCCACCAGGGCCGTGCATCCCCCTTCCGGGGGGCCTTCCCCACGCTCTGGAACCCTTTGGCCATCCTAGACCTCAATAACCTCCTGCGCACGCTGGACCAGATGGGGGAGGAGGTGAGAGGGGAACACGTGTGTGTGTGTGTGTGTACACGTGTGTGTGTGTGTACACGCATGTGTGTGTGTACACGCATGTGTGTGTACACGTGTGTGTGTACACGTGTGTGTGTGTACACGTGTGTGTGTGTGTGTACACTGTGTGTGTGTGTGTACACTGTGTGTGTGTACACGTGTGAGTGTGTGTGTGTACACATGTGTGTGTGTGTGTCTACACGTGTTGTGTGTGCGCGTGGGCAGCGCTTGGCCCTGAGTGGTTAGTGCTGTGCTGCGCTGCGAACCCAGCGACCCAAGATCGATTCCCACTCACGGCCACCAACACCCAGTTACGATTATCTGAACCGGTCCTGGGCATCCCCCAGGTCAACTCAACCTCACATGGAGACCTGCTTCGGTGTGTAGCAAACGTCTCTCGTGGGCGGGCGGGCGGGCGGGCCACCCACCCTCTCGCGTGCCACAGTTCCAGCCTTCGTAGGCGCTGCTGCTACTCGCTACTAACAGCACTTGCCCCCGACAGTCTGTTACAGGCTACACGGGGGGGGGGGATCTTTGTGTGCGTGTGCAATCAGCTGGTTCCCCCGTCATGCCGCTCGCAGCCGCCAGAGTGACTAAACAACTCTAAACTAAACACAAATAGTTTTTATTTGACTAGGTATGGCCCCACTGAGCTACTGTGTAGCTCTTTAGCAGAGGCGGCCTGGACATCGCAAACGATAGCTCAACGAAGTGACATCATCATCATCATCATCGTCACGTGGAAATGTATAGCAGCCAAATACTCTCTAAACGCATGACGTTGTTTCTAAATGTGGAGGGGGAAAACCGAGGAGACAATCCACGTGACCAGGGGGAGAGAGACACGCAAACTCCAAATATAAAGCAGGCGTTGGGATCGAATCCACGACTTCTTGTATATCAGGGGCGAGGTAGTTAACATCTCCTAGCCACCGTGGCGCTCCTACGCAATCACCACCGGAGGTCCCGGGAGAGGGGACAGGTGCCTGTGGCATCTCCTGGCCAAACCCCATTTGGCGGAGCCAGGAGACTGAATCCTCACTCTCGGAGTTCCTCCAGAAACAACAGAAAGCCACTGCGAGTGACCACGTGGAATGTTCGAATGCTCTTTGTGGAGGAGAGGCTGCCACTCCTCTGTTGGCAGCTGGACTGTTACTGCCTGGATCTGTGCGGTATTCAGGAGGTCCGGTGGACTGGCTGTGGCTCCAATCACCATGAGGGGTGGCCAGTCCTCTACTTGGGGCAGGAGATTGCCGAACAACAGGGAGTGGCTCTTCTTCTGAAACAAAAGAATGAAGGGGGCGTGGGACTGTGGTGGTGAGGTGTGGGAAGCTGTGATTCCCAGGCTACTGTGGGCTTGCTTGCCTGTGGAGGAGAGGCTGCCGCTCATTCTTCTGACGTCTCCTGCCAATCAGTGGTACTAGGAGGTTCTTGCTGTATGTGCAGCATGTGTATGTGTGTATGTATGTGTGTATGTGTGTAGTTACATCAGGGATGTCACTGTATGGTGCTGGCCTGTGAGGGTCGTGGCACGTGATGCACTGTCATCCGTACACCCCGTGGGCGGGTGTGGTACCAGCCCCAGTGGGGTTTGGCGAGCGCTGGATAGCGCCGGCAGCACCCATAGCATGTGGCGGGGGCTGCCACCAGGGCGAGTGGGAGAGTGTCAGCCCGGGGGCAGGGCTGCCCCTGGGCCGTGGCACTCTGGTTGACCCCGCAGACACGTGATCCGGCTAGGGGGTGATCACGTGTCCGGAGAGAGAGCTCCCGAGAGGGATCGAGGGGGACCTGGAAGGCTCCAGAAGGTGGGCGGGGCCAAGGGCGGAGCGGCCCCGACCCGGGGGGGTATAAGGCGGGTGCCTGAGAGGGACCGGGGTGGCTGCATTCTACAAGCTGGAAGCTCTACGCCCTACAAGCTTGAAGCTTTAGAGGCATCAACACGTTGCCAGGACCCTACTGATGTTCAGACCCTTCGTAGCTGTAACTCCTCCATCTAGGGTAGTTAGCTCACCACATGTGTATAAGGGGAGCGGTAGTGTAGTGGTTAGCTCGCTGCACTACGAGCCCAGCGACCCGAGTTAGAAGCCTGCTTACTGCCGACGCCAGTGAGAGCAATTATTTGAGCTGGTCTTGGGCCTCCCCTAGGTCGACTCGACCTCAAATTAGTACTTGATAGCGGTGTGTAGTGAACATCGACCAAAGGGGAGAGAAAGGCGGCCGGGTGGGCGTGGTGCTGGGCACCCACCCACCGCCTCGTTGTGCCACAGTGCCGGCCTTCATAGGCGCTGCTAATCGCTGCTAACAGCCCTTGCCCCTCCAGTCTGTGTGAGGCTATACGGGGGATCTTTGTCTTTGTGCAGATCCCGGCTGACGCCCCCTGGGACGCCCCGCACGCCCTTGAGTGGGATCACATGACCATGAAACAGCTGCTGGACAAACTGTGCTGGACCAAGTATGCCTCACCTGCACACTCACCTTTGCCCTCACCGGTACCCTCACCTGTATGATCACCTGTACAACCACCTGTATGATCACCTGTACAACCACCTGTATGATCACCTGTACAACCACCTGTATGATCACCTGTACAACCACCTGTACAATCACCTGTATGATCACCTGTACAACCACCTGTATGATCACCTGTACAACCCACCTGTATGATCACCTGTACAACCACCTGTATGATCACCTGTACAACCCACCTGTATGATCACCTGTACAACCACCTGTATGATCACCTGTACAACCACCTGTATGATCACCTGTACAATCACCTGTATGATCACCTGTACAACCACCTGTATGATCACCTGTACAACCACCTGTATGATCACCTGTACAACCACCTGTATGATCACCTGTACAACCACCTGTATGATCACCTGTACAACCACCTGTATGATCACCTGTACAACCACCTGTATGATCACCTGCACAACCACCTGTACGATCACTTGTACAACCACCTGTATGATCACCTGTACAACCACCTGTATGATCACCTGTACAACCACCTGTACAACCATCTGTAGGATCACCTGTACAACCACCTGTATGATCACCTGTACAACCACCTGTATGATCACCTGTACAACCACCTGTATGATCACCTGTACAACCATCTGTATGATCACCTGTACAACCACCTGTACAACCATCTGTAGGATCACCTGTACAACCACCTGTATGATCACCTGTACAACCACCTGTATGATCACCTGTACAACCACCTGTATGATCACCTGTACACTCACCTGTACACCCACCTGCACATTTAACTGTACTATCACCTGCGACCACACCTTTACTATCATCTGTACACTTACCTGTATCTGCACCTTTACACTCACCTGCACTTTGATCTGTACTGTCACCTATATACTCACCTACAGTGAGGGAAAAAAGTATTTGATCCCCTGCTCATTTTGTACGTTTGCCCACTGACAAAAATAAATGATCAGTCTATAATTTTAATGGTAGGTTTATTTGAACAGTGAGAGACAGAATAACAACAAAAAAATCCAGAAAAACGCATGTCAAAAATGTTATACATTTATTTGCATTTTAATGAGGGTAATAAGTATTTGACCCCTCTGCAAAACATGACTTAGCACTTGGTGGCAAAACAATTGTTGGCAATCACAGAGGTCAGACGTTTCTTGTAGTTGGCCACCAGGTTTGCACACATCTCAGGAGGGATTTTGTCCCACTCGTCTTTGCAGATCTTCTCCAAGTCATTAAGGTTTTGAGGCTGACGTTTGGCAACTCGAACCTTCAGCTCCCTCCACAGATTTTCTATGGGATTAAGGTCTGGAGACTGGCTAAGCCACTCCAGGACCTTAATGTGCTTTTTCTTGAGCTACTCCTTTGTTGCCTTGGCCGTGTGTTTTAGGTCATTGTCATGCTGGAATACCCATCCACGACCCATTTTTAATGCCCTAGCTGAGGGAAGGAGGTTCTCACCCGAGATTTGACGGTACATGGCCCCGTCCATCGTCCCTTTGATGCGGTGAAGTTGTCCTGTCCCCTTAGCAGAAAAACACCCCCAAAGCATAATGTTTCCACCTTCATGTTTGACGGTGGGGATGGTGTTCTTGGGGTCATAGGCAGCATTCCTCCTCCTCCAAACACGGCAAGTTGAATTGATGCCAAAGAGCTCCATTTTGGTCTCATCTGAACACAACACTTTACCCAGTTGTCCTCTGAATCATTCAAATGTTCATTTGCAAACTTCAGACGGGCATGTATATGTGCTTTCTTGAGCAGGGAGACCTTGCGGGTGCTGCAGGATTTCAGTCATTCACGGCGTAGTATGTTACCAATTGTTTTCTTGGTGACTATGGTCCCAGCTGCCTTGAGATCATTGACAAGATCCTGCCGTGTAATTCTGGGCTGATTCCTCACCGTTCTCATGATCATTGCAACTCCACGAGGTGAGATCTTGCATGGAGCCCCAGGCCGAGGGAGATTGTCAGTTCTTTTGTGTTTCTTCCATTTGCAAAGAATCACACCAACTGTTGTCACCTTCTCACAAAGCTGCTTGGCAATGGTCTTGTAGCCCATTCCAGCCTTTTGTAGGTCTACAATCTTGTCCCTGACATCCTTGGAGAGCTCTTTGGTCTTGGCTATGGTGGAGAGTTTGGAATCTGATTGATTGATTGCTTCTGTGGACAAGTGTCTTTTATACAGGTAACAAGCTGAGATTAGGAGCACTCCCTTTAAGAGTGTGCTCCTAATCTCAGCTCGTTACCTGTATAAAAGACACCTGGGAGCCAGAAATCTTTCTGATTGAGAGGGGATCAAATACTTATTTCCTTCATTAAAATGCAAATCAATTTATAACATTTTTGACATGCGTTTGTCTGGATTTTCTTGTTGTTATTCTGTCTCTCACTGTTCAAACCTACCATTAAAATTATAGACTGATCATTTCTTTGTCAGTGGGCAAACGTACAAAATCAGCAGGGGATCAAATACTTTTTTCCCTCACTGTATACAACCACTTGTATGATCACCTGCACCTGTTCATTCACCTTACTCTCACCACTCATCAGCACACTCACCTGTACCCTTCCCTGTACACTCACCCGCCCACTCACCTCCACGCTTTCTTGCCCACTTCCCTGCCCACTCACCTGCTTTCTTCACTGCCCACTCACCTGCCCGCTCACCTGTGAGCCCCCCCTTCCACCTCCCAGGGTGACGCGGGACTTTGGCACGCTGTTTGTAAACGTGAACGTGACCTCTGAACCCCACGAGGCCTCTGCCCTTTGGTTCCTCTGGTACCTGAAGCAATGCGGGGGGACGGCGCGCATCTTCTCCACCACCAACGGAGGGCAGGTCAGTGTGCTCACGGGCCAGGGTTACTGGCTCCTCAGGTTACTGGGGCACAAGGCTGCAGGGGCGCGAGGTCGCGAGGTCATGAGGTCACAATGTCACGAGGTAACTGGGGCATGAGTCCGCTGGGTCGCTGGGCAACGATGTCACTGGGTTGCTGGGTCACGGGGTAATGAGGTCACCACGACACGGGTCGCTGGGATAGTAACGTCACTGGGTCGTGAGGTCACTGGGTAATGGGATAACTGGGTCATGAGGTCACCGGGTCACAGGCTCAGTGTATCATGTGGTAAGCAGGCACTGCGAGTTCACGGGGGGGTCACTGGGTCATGAGTTCACCGAGTCGCAAGATCACTGGGTCATAATGGCACTTGGACACGTGGTCATTGGGTAATGGGGTCACTGGTAAACAGGTCACTGGGCCATTGGTCACTAGGTGACAGAGTTCTTGGGGCTCGTGATAAACAGCCATGGCCCGTTTCTTAAATTGAGACCAGGTCAGTAGGTCAGGAGGTTGCAGGGTCATGATGTCACTGGGTCACATGTCCTGGCGGTAAGGGGGCACGGCACGCATCTTCACCACCAAAGAAGGGCCACGTCATCAGGTCAGAGGGCCACGGGATCACTGGCTCCATGCGTCACCGAGTCGTGGGGGTTCTTAGGTTACTGGTTCAGTGAGTCACTGACTCATGAGCACCTCCATTGTTGCCGGAGTGCGACTGCCTCCAACTGCCCAGTTGCAGCGTCCTTCACGAGCCTCCTCCTCCACAGAGGCCAATCTTAACACCGCTGGTACCGGTCATGGGCAAGTCCACTCAGCTCTACATCCTCCCATACCGCATCAGTCCATCTTTTCCCCAGCCCATGCCACTCACTCACCCACCCACTCACTCACCCACTCACTTGGGGGAGTGGAGTACGTGATGACATAAAATACCCAGGCAGAGTGAGCACCAATCACCAAATCATCCATATACGTAATGTTTGTTTAAAAGGGAGCCACCCCTTGGCCACACTGGGGCATCGATCAGCCTCCCATTGTATCTGTACCAGATGGGAATTCCACCGGTACATCCATGGAAAGCTTCTTGAACTTGCATGGTCAAAGACGACGTAATATAGTGTTAGGGCCAGAAGACATCCCTGTCGCACCCCAAGGTGAACAGGGGATGGACTCCCAACTACGTAACTTTACCCGGGCCTGCCCACCCTCATGGCAGTCCTTAATGATTGCGAGCAGACAGCTCTGGAACCCCAAAAGCACGAAGAACAACTTAGAGCCCTGGCCTATTGATGGTATCACAGGCTTTGACCGGGTCAATAAAGCAGAGATGTTAAGTCCTGTTGGAATTCCCTGCAACTCTGCTGTAGCAGACAGACAGAGAAAATGGCGTCCGTGGCAGGACCACCCTGGCTTGAAACCACATTGGGGCTCCGCAAACCTCTCCTTAGCATGTCGGTTGCAATCTGTGCGGTCCCATTTTTTTTTCTGCAATGGGGCAAACGCCAGGGATATCCCTCCAATCCTGCAGAACCCATCCTGTCGAGCAGACACTTGAAAATGATGTCACGTATGGCAAGTCTGCACACAGAACGCCACCCTCCCTCAGCAATTTGCTTGGGACACCATCTCTCCCCCAGCACTTTAGCTGGTTTCAAGTTATGGGTCGCGCTCTGTACTTCCTCGACAGATGGCACCTTTAGCGAGCCACTCGCACGGAGCAGCTACTTCCCGTCAATACTTGAGGCACAGCAGCACCAGAAGGGCCATCCCATGATGATATTTGTGCTGAGGGGATTCCCCCATCCCCCAAGACCTCACAGAAATCCTCAGCAAACCTGCGAACCTGTTCTTGGGGGGGTCAGAGATCGAATCACCGTTCTTTCCCTTAAGGACGGTGATAGGTGTGGCGCTGCAAGTAACTTTTTTTTAATGGAGTTAAAGAGTGTTTTGTGATCTCGAGCTACTGAGGCAGACTCCATCTCCTCAGCAACCTGCGACCACCACTCACCCTTGTAGTTCCTCACGGCTCTCCGAACCTCTGAGCGAAGGCTGCGGTAAGCCTGCTCATTCTCCGACGTGGGATGCTGTAGACGGTGGGAGTGGGCCTGTCGCTTTCTCTCAGCCAGCTGCAACACCTCCTCTGTCAGCCAGCGTCTCTGGGGAGCTTTGGACCAGATACCCAAAGCAGCCATTGCAGCTGCATGAGCCACAGTCTTAAACCTCACCCATTTACCCTCGGCATCAGGGGGAGTGGGGGAAGATGCCAACTCCATTTGCAAGGGATGTTTAAATTAATGCTTGCAACTTTCATCACCTAGGTGTGACCAGGCCACTGTGGGTCTATCATTTGTAGAATGTTGTAGACTAAACTCTTTCCAGAAGCGACTTGGCCTCACAAATGATAGCTCAACGAAGTTGGCTTATCACGTGGAAGTTTATTGCAGCCAAATACTCGAAAGGCAGATGACCGGGAGGAAAATCCACGCCACCAAGGCGAGAGAGACGCACAAACTCCAAATATACAGCAGGCGTCAGAGTCGGGATCGGACCCACGACGTCCTGTACACCAGGCGAGGTAGTTAACATCTCCTGGCATACAGTAGACGATGGGAGTGGGCCTGCAGGAACACCTCCTCGAGGGACGATGTACTCACCCACTCACCAACGGACCCACCAACTCACCCACCCACCCACCCACTCACCTACCAATCCACCCACTCACCCACCCACCAACTCACCCACTCACCCACCCACTCACCTACCAATCCACCCAATCACCCACCCACTCACCTACCAATCCACCCACTCACCCACCCACTCACCCACCAACTCACCCACTCACCTACCAATCCACCCACTCACCCACCCACCAACTCACCCACTCACCCACCCACTCACCTACCAATCCACCCAATCACCCACCCACTCACCTACCAATCCACCCACTCACCCACCCACTCACCCACCAACTCACCCACCCACTCACCTACCAATCCACCCACTCACCCACCCACCCACCCACTCACCCCCCCCCCCCCCAACAGGAACGCAAGTTCGTGGGGGGCTCGTCGCAGATCAGCGAGCGCATGGCGGAGTCTCTGGGGGACCGCGTGAAATTGAGCTCCCCCGTGACGCGAATCGAACAGCAACAGCCCCCAGGCTCCTCTGGGCGGGTTCACATCCACACAGAGGGGGGAGCCCAGTACATGGTAAGTGTACATGGAGCGGGGTGGCGGGTGTGGGTGAGTGAGCGGGGGAGTCTGTGTCTGAGTGAGCGGGTGAGTCTGTGTGAGTGAGTGGGTGAGTGAGTGGGTGAGTCTGTGTCTGAGTGAGCGGGTGAGTCTGTGTCTGAGTGAGCAGTGTGAGTCTGTGTCTGAGTGAGCGGTGTGAGTCTGTGTCTGAGTGAGCGGGTGAGTCTGTGTCTGAGTGAGCGGGTGAGTTTGTGTCTGAGTGAGCGGGTGAGTCTGTGTCTGAGTGAGCGGGTGAGTGAGTGGGTGAGTCTGTGAGTGAGTGAGCGGGTGAGTCTGTGTCTGAGTGAGCGGTGAGTCTGTGTCTGAGTGAGCGGGTGAGTCTGTGTCTGAGTAAGCAGGGGAGTCTGTGTCTGAGTGAGCGGTGTGAGTCTGTGTCTGAGTGAGCGGGTGAGTCTGTGTCTGAGTGAGCGGGTGAGTCTGTGTCTGAGTGAGCGGGGGAGTCTGTGTCTGAGTGAGCGGTGAGTCTGTGTCTGAGTGAGCGGGTGAGTCTGTGTCTGAGTGAGTGGGTGAGTGAGTGGGTGAGTCTGTGTCTGAGTGAGCGGGTGAGTCTGTGAGTGAGTGAGTGGGTGAGTCTGTGTCTGAGTGAGCGGGTGAGTGAGTGGGTGAGTGAGTGGGTGAGTCAGTGTCTGAGTGAGCAGGTGAGTCAGTGTCTGAGTGAGCGGTGTGAGTTTGTGTCTGAGTGAGTGGGTGAGTCTGTGTCTGAGTGAGCGGGTGAGTCTGTGAGTGAGTGAGCGGGGGAGTCTGTGTCTGAGTGAGCGGGTGAGTCTGTGTCTGAGTGAGCGGGTGAGTCTGTGAGTGAGTGGGTGAGTCTGTGTCTGAGTGAGCGGGTGAGTCTGTGTCTGAGTGAGCGGGTGAGTCTGTGTCTGAGTGAGCGGGTGAGTCTGTGTCTGAGTGAGCGGGTGAGTCTGTGAGTGAGTGGGTGAGTCTGTGTCTGAGTGAGTGGGTGAGTCTGTGTCTGAGTGAGCGGTGAGTCTGTGTCTGAGTGAGCGGGTGAGTCTGTGTCTGAGTGAGCGGGTGAGTCTGTGAGTGAGTGGGTGAGTCTGTGTCTGAGTGAGTGGGTGAGTCTGTGTCTGAGTGAGCGGGTGAGTCTGTGTCTGAGTGAGCGGGTGAGTCTGTGTCTGAGTGAGCGGGTGAGTCTGTGTCTGAGTGAGCGGGTGAGTCTGTGTCTGAGTGAGCGGGTGAGTCTGTGTCTGAGTGAGTGGGTGAGTCTGTGTCTGAGTGAGCGGGGGAGTCTGTGTCTGAGTGAGCGGGTGAGTCTGTGTGAGTGAGTGGGGGAGTCTGTGTCTGAGTGAGCGGGTGAGTCTGTGTCTGAGTGAGCGGGTGAGTCTGTGTGAGTGAGTGGGTGAGTCTGTGTCTGAGTGAGCGGGTGAGTCTGTCTGAGTGAGCAGGTGAGTCTGTGTCTGAGTGAGCGGGTGAGTCTGTGTCTGAGTGAATGGGTGAGTCTGTGTCTGAGTGAGCGGGTGAGTCTGTGTCTGAGTGAGCGGGTGAGTTTGTGTCTGAGTGAGCGGGTGAGTCTGTGTCTGAGTGAGCGGGTGAGTGAGTGGGTGAGTCTGTGAGTGAGTGAGCGGGTGAGTCTGTGTCTGAGTGAGCGGGTGAGTCTGTGTCTGAGTGAGCGGTGAGTCTGTGTCTGAGTGAGCGGGTGAGTCTGTGTCTGAGTAAGCGGGGGAGTCTGTGTCTGAGTGAGCGGTGTGAGTCTGTGTCTGAGTGAGCGGGTGAGTCTGTGTCTGAGTGAGCGGGTGAGTCTGTGTCTGAGTGAGCGGGTGAGTCTGTGTCTGAGTGAGCGGGTGAGTCTGTGTCTGAGTGAGTGGGTGAGTCTGTGTCTGAGTGAGCGGGTGAGTCTGTGTCTGAGTGAGCGGGTGAGTCTGTGTCTGAGTGAGCGGGTGAGTCTGTGTCTGAGTGAGTGGGTGAGTCTGTGTCTGAGTGAGCGGGGGAGTCTGTGTCTGAGTGAGTGGGTGAGTCTGTGTCTGAGTGAGCGGGTGAGTCTGTGTCTGAGTGAGCGGGGGAGTCTGTGTCTGAGTGAGTGGGTGAGTCTGTGTCTGAGTGAGCGGGTGAGTCTGTGTGAGTGAGTGGGTGAGTGAGCGGGTGAGTCTGTGTGAGTGAGTGGGTGAGTCTGTGTCTGAGTGAGCGGGTGAGTCTGTGTCTGAGTGAGCGGGTGAGTCTGTGTCTGAGTGAGCGGGGGAGTCTGTGTCTGAGTGAGCGGGGGAGTCTGTGAGTGAGCGGGTGAGTCTGTGTCTGAGTGAGCGGGTGAGTCTGTGTCTGAGTGAGCGGGTGAGTCTGTGTCTGAGTGAGCGGGGGAGTCTGTGAGTGAGCGGGTGAGTCTGTGTGAGTGAGTGGGTGAGTCTGTGTCTGAGTGAGCGGGTGAGTCTGTGTCTGAGTGAGCGGGTGAGTCTGTGTCTGAGTGAGCGGGTGAGTCTGTGTCTGAGTGAGCGGGGGAGTCTGTGTCTGAGTGAGCGGGTGAGTCTGTGTCTGAGTAAGCGGGGGAGTCTGTGTCTGAGTGAGCGGGTGAGTCTTTGCGAGTAAGTGAGCAGGTGAGTCTGTGTGAGTGAGTGGGCGAGTCTGTGAGTGAGTGGGTGAGTGGGCGAGTCTGTGAGTGAGTGGGTGAGTTTGTGTGTGAGTAAGTGTGTGAGTCTATGTGTAAGTGAGCGAGCCTATGTGTGAGTGAGTGGGTGAGTGTGTGAGTGGATGAGTAGGTGAGTAGGTGAGTGAGTGGGCGAGTCTGCCAGCGAGTGAGTGAGTTGGTGAGTCTGTGTGAGTGGGTGAGTGAGCGAGTGAGTTTATGGCTGAGTGAGCAGGTGAGTCTGTGAATGAGGGAGCAGGTCAGTGTGTGAGTGAGTGAGCAGTTTGTGTGTGAGTACATCTGTGAGTGGGTGAGTATGTGAGCGGGTGGGTGAGTCTGTGAGTGAGTGGGTGAGTGAGTGAGTCTGTGAGTGAGTGGGTGAGTCTTTGAGTGAGTGGGTGAGTCTGTGAGTGAGTGGGTGAGTCTGTGAGTGAGTGGGTGAGTGAGTGAGTCTGTGAGTGAGTGGGTGAGTCTGTGAGTGAGTGGGTGAGTTTGTGAGTGAGTGGGTGAGTCTGTGAGTGAGTGGGTGAGTCTGTGAGTGAGTGGGTGAGTCTGTGAGTGAGTGAATCTGTGAGTGAGTGGGTGAGTGAGTGGGTGAGTCTGTGAGTGAGTGGGTGAGTCTGTGAATGAGTGGGTGAGTCTGTGAGTGAGTGGGTGAGTCTGTGAGAGAGTGAGTGGGTGAGTCTGTGAGTGAGTGGGTGAGTCTGTGAGTGAGCGGGTGAGTGAGTGGGTGAGTCTGTGAGTGAGTGGGTGAGTGAGTAAGTGGGTGAGTCTGTAAGTGAGTGGGTGAGTCTTTGAGTGAGTGGGTGAGTCTGTGAGTGAGCAGGTGAGTGAGTGGGTGAGTGAGTGGGTGAGTCTGTGAGTGAGTGGGTGAGTCTGTGAGTGAGTGGGTGAGTCTGTGAGTGAGTGGGTGAGTCTGTGAGTGAGTGGGTGAGTGAGTGAGTCTGTGAGTGAGTGGGTGAGTCTGTGAGTGAGTGGGTGAGTTTGTGAGTGAGTGGGTGAGTCTGTGAGTGAGTGGGTGAGTCTGTGAGTGAGTGGGTGAGTCTGTGAGTGAGTGAGTGAATCTGTGAGTGAGTGGGTGAGTGAGTGGGTGAGTCTGTGAGTGAGTGGGTGAGTCTGTGAATGAGTGGGTGAGTCTGTGAGTGAGTGGGTGAGTCTGTGAGAGAGTGAGTGGGTGAGTCTGTGAGTGAGTGGGTGAGTCTGTGAGTGAGCGGGTGAGTGAGTGGGTGAGTCTGTGAGTGAGTGGGTGAGTGAGTAAGTGGGTGAGTCTGTGAGTGAGTGGGTGAGTCTTTGAGTGAGTGGGTGAGTCTGTGAGTGAGCAGGTGAGTGAGTGGGTGAGTGAGTGGGTGAGTCTGTGAGTGAGTGGGTGAGTCTGTGAGTGAGTGGGTGAGTCTGTGAGTGAGTGGGTGAGTTTGTGAGTGAGTGAGTAAGTCTGTGAGTGAGTGGGTGAGTGAGTAAGTGGGTGAGTCTGTGAGTGAGTAGGTGAGTGAGTAAGTGGGTGAGTCTGTGAGTGAGTTGGTGAGTCTGTGAGTGAGCAGGTGAGTTGATGTTGTTGATGTTGTTGATGTTGTTGATGTTGATGTTGTTGATGTTGTTGATGATGTTGATGTTGTTGTTGATGATGTTGATGTTGTTGATGATGTTGATGTTGTTGTTGATGTTGTTGTTGATGTTGTTGATGTTGATGTTGTTGATGTTGTTGATGATGTTGATGTTGTTGTTGATGTTGTTGATGTTGTTGATGTTGTTGTTGATGTTGTTGATGTTGTTGATGTTGTTGTTGTTGATGTTGTTGATGATGTTGTTGATGTTGATGTTGTTGATGTTGTTGTTGATGTTGTTGATGATGTTGATGTTGTTGTTGATGTTGTTGATGTTGTTGATGTTGATGTTGTTGTTGATGATGTTGATGTTGTTGTTGATGTTGTTGTTGACGTTGTTGATGTTGTTGATGTTGATGTTGTTGATGTTGTTGTTGATGTTGTTGATGATGTTGATGTTGTTGTTGATGTTGTTGATGTTGTTGATGTTGATGTTGTTGATGTTGTTGATGTTGATGTTGTTGATGATGATGTTGATGTTGTTGTTGATGATGTTGTTGATGTTGATGTTGTTGATGTTGATGTTGTTGTTGATGTTGTTGATGTTGTTGATGTTGTTGTTGATGATGTTGATGTTGTTGATGTTATTGATGTTGTTGATGATGTTGATGTTGTTGTTGTTGATGTTATTGATGTTGTTGATGTTGTTGTTGATGTTGTTGATGTTGTTGTTGATGTTGTTGTTGTTGTTGACGTTGTTGATGTTGTTGTTGATGTTGGTGTTGTTGATGTTGTTGTTGTTGACGTTGTTGATGTTGTTGATGTTGATGTTGTTGTTGATGTTGATGTTGTTGATGTTGTTGATGTTGTTGTTGATGTTGTTGATGTTGTTGATGATGTTGATGATGTTGTTGTTGATGTTGTTGTTGATGTTGTTGATGTTGTTGTTGATGTTGTTGTTGATGTTGTTGATGATGTTGTTGATGTTGTTGATGTTGTTGATGTTGTTGTTGTTGATGTTGTTGTTGATGTTGTTGATGATGTTGTTGATGTTGTTGATGTTGTTGTTGATGTTGTTGTTGATGTTGTTGTTGATGTTGTTGATGATGTTGTTGTTGATGTTGTTGTTGACGTTGTTGTTGATGTTGTTGTTGTTGTTGATGATGTTGTTGATGTTGTTGTTGTTGTTGATGTTGTTGATGTTGTTGATGTTGTTGTTGATGTTGTTGATGAGTGAGTGGGTGAGTTTGTGAGTGAGTGGGTGAGTCTGTGAGTGAGTGGGTGAGTCTGTGAGTGAGTGGGTGAGTCTGTGAGTGAGTGAGTGAATCTGTGAGTGAGTGGGTGAGTGAGTGGGTGAGTCTGTGAGTGAGTGGGTGAGTCTGTGAATGAGTGGGTGAGTCTGTGAGTGAGTGGGTGAGTCTGTGAGTGAGTGAGTGGGTGAGTCTGTGAGTGAGTGGGTGAGTCTGTGAGTGAGCGGGTGAGTGAGTGGGTGAGTCTGTGAGTGAGTGGGTGAGTGAGTAAGTGGGTGAGTCTGTAAGTGAGTGGGTGAGTCTTTGAGTGAGTGGGTGAGTCTGTGAGTGAGCAGGTGAGTGAGTGGGTGAGTGAGTGGGTGAGTCTGTGAGTAAGTGGGTGAGTCTGTGAGTGAGTGGGTGAGTCTGTGAGTGAGTGGGTGAGTCTGTGAGTGAGTGGGTGAGTGAGTGAGTCTGTGAGTGAGTGGGTGAGTCTGTGAGTGAGTGGGTGAGTTTGTGAGTGAGTGGGTGAGT